>JACEFZ010013361.1:80000-277500 GCA_014155875.1 Cepaea nemoralis
GTGTGCAGGGGGGGGGGTGTGTTTGGGGGTGTGGGTGAGGGGTGTGTCTGGGTGTGGGATGTTTGGGTGGATGGGTGGGGAGTGTGTGTGGGTGAGATATGTGTGGGGGATGTATGTGGGTTGGGAAGGGGTGCATGATGGGTGTGGATGATGGACTTGGAGATGTGTGTGTGGGTGGGGGATATGTCTGGCTGGGTGGGGAAGTGTGGCTGGATGGAGGATGTATGTGTGGGTAGTGAGGGTGATTGTAGTTGGGGGATGTGTGTATGGGTTGGAGATGTGTGGGGAGATGTGTGTGTGTGGGTGAGGGATGTGTCTTTGGGATTTTGTGGGTGTGGTGTTGTGTGGGAGGGGAGCTGGGTGTGGATAAATGATGTGTGTGTGGGTGGGTGAAGGTGTGGTTGGGTTTGCGGGTTGGTGAAGGATGTGTGTGAGGGTGGGAATGTGTGCTTAGATGGGTGGTTGGGGTGTGTGAGTGTGGGTGGGTAGATAGGAGATGTATGTGTTGATGAGTGGGTAAGGGATGTGTAGGTGTTAGTGGTTGAGGGATAAGTACGTGTGTCTAGGGATGTGTGAGGGGATGATTGTATGAGTTGGGGATGTGCGTGGATGGCAGGTGTGTGTTTGTGAATGGGGGATGTGTTGGTGGGTGGGGATGTGTGTGAGGGATGTGTGTATCGGTGGGGATTTTGTGCGTGGGTGGGGATGTGTGTGTATATGGGTAAGGGTGTATGGTTAAGGGATGTGTGGCTGGGGGATGGGTGGATGGAGGATGTGTGGTTGGGTAGAGGATGTGTGGGTGGGTGATTGTATATGAGTAAGGGTGTGTGGTTAAGGGGTGATTGGTTGGGGGATGGGTTGGTAGAGGATGTGTGGGTGGGTAGAGGATATGTGGGTGGGTGAGTGTGTGCAGGTTAGGAGATGGTGGGGGGTGTTTGTAGGTGTGGGCTCGGGATCTGTGAGTGGGCTGGGGGAGATGGGAGATTATGTGGGTGGGTGCGGAATTTGTGTGTGGGTAGGTGCGGAATATGTGAGTTGACGGGGAGATGTGTGTGTGGTTGAGGAATGTGTGTTTGGCTGAGTGGGTGGAGGTGTGTGGGTGGAGGAGGATATGTGGGTGAGTGATTGTTGGTGGGTAATGGGACGGGTAGAGGATATGTGAGTGGGTGGGGAGATGTGTGTAGGTGGGGGATGTGTGGGTTATTGAATGTATGTGTGCTTGGGGTGTGGGTGGTTGGGATGTGTGGTGTGTGTGGTTGGGGAGATGTGTAGGTGTAGGGATGTGGTGGATGGGTGGGGGAATGTATGTGTGTGTGGGTTATGTGTGTGGTTGGGTGGGGGAGTTCGAGTGAATGGGGGATGTGTGGGTGGGTGGTGGATGGTCTCATAACATAGTAATATGCATTGTTTATAATTACAAAATTCACGTGACAATGTTTTTTCCTATGCATTGTTGATGAAAGAAAGATGAGTGAATGGAAGGGCCGAATGTAAGACGGGCCTGCGTGCCCAATTTGTTACCCTTTGAAAATAAAGTATGTTCGTTCGTTCGTTCGTTCTATCTATCTATCTTTCTATCTATCTATCTATCTATCTATCTATCTATCTATCTATCTATCTATCTATCTATCTATCTATCTATCTATCTATCTATCTATCTATCTATCTATCTATCTATCTATCTATCTATCTATCTATCTATCTATCTATCTATCTATCTATCTATCTATCTATCTATCTATCTATCTATCTATCTATCTATCTATCTATCTATCTATCTATCTATCTATTAATCTACGGTATCAATCTATCTATCTATCTATCTATCTATCTATCTATCTATCTATCTATCTATCTATCTATCTATCTATCTATCTATCTATCTATATATCTATCTATCTATCTATCTATCTATCTACCTACCTACCTACCTACCTACCTATCTATCTATCTATCTATATATCTATCTATCTATCTATCTATCTACTTACTTACTTATCGACCGACCGACCGACCGACCGATCTACCTACCTACCTACCTACCTATCTATCTATCTATCTATCTATCTATCTATCTATCTATCTATCTATCTATCTGTCTGTCTGTCTGTCTGTCTGTCTGTCTGTCTGTCTGTCTGGCTGGCTGGCTGGCTGGCTGGCTGTCCGTCCGTCCGTCCGCCCGCCCGCCCGCCTGCCCGCCTGCCCGTCCGTCCGTCCGTCCGCCCGCCCGCCCGCCCGTCCACCCGTCCCTCGCTCCTTCCTTCCGGCCCTCCCTCCGGTCGTTCTTCCTTCCCTCCCTCGTCCTGTTTTTTCACATAGAGTAATATCCACACACACACACAACCCACACACACACACACACACGCACGCACGCATACACATTCATATCGACACACACATCCACACACATATATATTCATACGCATAAATCCACACCTACATACACGTACGCATATATACACACATATACACATATCCACACACATACACTTATATTCACACACTCACATACACCCACCCACACACACACACATCCACACACACATAAATTCTCACACCCACACACACACATATCCACATACCCACATACACACAGCCACCCAATCACACCCACATACGTACAAACAGACACACACACACACACATAATATATCCACCCACGCACACAGACATTCACACACACACTCATGTTCTAGGTTTTCCAGGAAGGTAGGCCTAGAAGAAAATATTTCCTTGTCTGAATCCGAAACCCTTGTCTGTGGCCAGTAGACGAGTTGAGTCAAAGCTGGTCCAAAAATAGACCCTTCCAACACCTTCATCACCACCACCATCATCACCACCACCATCATCACCACCACCATCATCACCACCACCATCATCACCACCACCATCATCACCACCACCATCACCACCACCACCATCATCACCACCACCATCATCACCACCACCATCACCACCACCACCATCATCACTACCACCATCATCACCACCACCATCATCACCACCACCATCACCACCACCACCATCATCACTACCACCATCATCACCACCACCATCATAACCACCACCATCACCACCACTACTGCACCCAGTGAAAGGGGCTTCAGTTTACATTTGTTGTGTGACTCCGTTTTTTTTGCTGTAATTACACACAGACTTTACATAAACAATAGACATATTACACGAATGCATTACAAATGCATATATTTGGCGTATATGCAGTTAAAATGTACTTGATTGTTAGTTTTACCAATTGACATCCTAGCACAGCGTACAAATTCGTACATGCTTCGTCTCTGTCAATAGATACGAGGAGAAGTCAATAAATAAGTCACAAATGGCTATAGAAAAATAACTAAATATGATAACAATTTGAAACGAGTTTATTTGTATACATGTATTGTCCCTTTATGTCTCAACATAATTTCCATCAACATTGATGCACTTATCTCATCGTTTTATCAGTTCTCCTAAACCGGCGGCATAGACCTGCGTGCTCTGTTTTCTAAACCACGTTTTCACTTCACACTCAACTTTGGCGTCGTTCGCGAAACCAAACCAAGCGCGCGCACAAAATAAGGGTTATCATGTTGCAGTAGTAACAATTTGAACAGAATCGTGGGAGAAACGCATGTCGACCACTTGACCATCATACTGAGCTTGTTAAACAGCTCCGTAAGCTTTTAACTTACCGGGCTTCATGCCTTGTAACATGCACTTCGTTCAAGAGAACAGCAATTCCATTCTTTCACTAAAAAGGTCACCAAATCCATTCTTTCACTATAAAGGTCACCAAATCCATTCTTTCACTAAAAAGGTCACCAAATCCATTCTTTCAAAAAAGAGAACACCAAGTCAATTCCTTCAATAAGGACACTAATTCCATTCTCTAATAAAGACGCATTCATAATCTGAGAGAACTACGTAAATCAAATACCCGTGTTTTAAAATCATTGTTAAAATTTGCAGGACGGCACAGACCATTTCAAATAAACACACTAGGTCTAAGGCTATAACCACACAAGATATCTCCTCACGAGCTTTCACAAGCAGACGTCAGAACAACTCTCGGATCCTCACATGGTCATGAGATACCGCCTCACCAGTTGCTAACATCTCTCAGCCCTCATGTACGTATAGGGTCAAATGATATAAACCAGTCCAGCTCAGTCCACGAACCCTCGAGCCATTGCAAATTAACAGATGCTTCTGGTCATATAACATCCGCAAACACATGTGTTCCCACAGCAGGTGTCCTGAGTTATCTAAGTGTCACCAGTCTGCGTGGATCTTCTGTCGGCAAAGCTGCGCCAGGTCAGGGAATGGATATGGATCAGGAGAACTCGCATGTCGGTGTTAGAGAGGCTAGACGTGAAGTCCAGCTGGTTCATCGCGACAGCTGCCTTTTAACTAATGGAAATTGTGGCGACTATCTAAGAGAAGACGACCAAGCAATGAATGATCTACTGTTCAATAAAAATGTCAGATTAAATGTCAGAGTGGGGAAAATGTCATCAGCGTATGCAGCCAACACACAAGGTAATTGTAACTGTTGTCCACGCTCCAATTTATCCAAGCAAGCTTCTGAAAGCAAGTCATTTCGGCCAAAGTAGAAAACCATTGTGATCTGAAAAGTGAACTGCGTGTTAAATTGCTGCCAAAGAAACTTGAATTGGCATCATTACTACCCGTTTCCAGTGATGTAAACTTTGCTACTATGCAAGCATCAGTTGCGCAGAAACGAAACCCACAAGCATCTACAAGTCACGTGTATTCTGTAGTTACGTGGGATAAACCTTCAGAGAGCAACATGCTGAATACAAATGGAGATGCCTTTTGGAAAATCAAAAAGAAATCTACTTCGTTTGAGTGTTTCAAACATCAACACAACAGTACTTGTATTGCTGAACACAGCAATAGCTACACAGGATCTCAATGTGGGCTTCAGCTCAGCAACGAAAAGATGCTTTCTTCTGGTACCCGACTCTGCCAGAAGCAGTATGGGACCGAGCCGCGTTTAAAAGAGACACACAGGTAAAGTAACAAGATTCGAGAAATCCAACAATTGTTACAGCTTGAAAAATGTATAGAATACGAACAAGTTATGCATCACGACCAAAATAGCACCAAGAACTTGAATAAACAGAATAATCTCATGAAACAAGAGAAACCATATAGACAAAGGCATGGAATATCTAGAGTAGTGACAGCAGAAAGTAGATTTATAATCTCACACCAAACTTATAGTGAAGTGAATTCAGGCCCAAGAAAAATGCAACTCTTTCCGAACACAGGATACCATCTACAGCGCATGATGTACGTACTGACACCGACAGTCGCCTCGTGAAGAACATTGTAGCTGGTGTTGAGGGCATTAATCGAGGTACCGATTCTTGCCACCCAAAAGCCCAGAACAAGAACCCACAAAGTAAGAACAGCACCAGCAGTTATATGACTAAAATGGTAAAGTCTTGTATAGAAAATAGAAATGATATAAATCGACTTAAAGATGCACAGACCACACGAAATGTTTTTAGCTCTGGAGAACCTGCCCGTGCCGCGAGCATGTTTGTTTGCATGTTTTTGACACAACTGTTTATAACATAGATGTGGAAACAACACTAAATAATGGCTCATGTCTCAACACAACACATTTGACTAGAAGACCGAGTGCAAGGTTGAAGCTTACAGCCCGTGACAATTTCTGTACCATGCGGGATAATGGTAAAACTCCCGACTCTGATTATGCTGATAGTGATAACCTCAATAGCACAACATCTCTTTGATTTCGTATCTAAGTCTGAAGGTCCCGGATCAAAGCTTTCTGGTTGTAAACATCTAGTTTTTCTAACGGATGGGCGCGAGCTGAATGTTCTGTCTCATTCTGGTATAAATCATATCACTGAGCCCATGGATGGTGCATATCTTGATTATTATCCTGTTGCCGGTAATGATCCCGATTCTATACTTTATACACTGGATGCCTTGCCAGTTAACAATAAAGAACTCGCATGCATCTCTGTAGAAAATAAACATCGGCGTGTCATAATTACTGACTTTAAAGACGTAAATAAAGATTCTACAAACGCCAGAGCTATTAGCAATATCGTATCAAACACCGCATGACGAGAACACAGAAGAAGAACCATCTGCAAATCTAACCATTAGAGAACTCCTGTTTGCGGACGACCAAGCACTAATAGCAAAATCAGAAGCTGAATTACAAGACCACATGAATAGTCTAAACGAAATGTGTAGGGAACATAACATGAAAATTAGCACAAGCAAAACAGAGATAATGACTATAACTAAAGAAGAACAAACAGCAACAATTCACCTAAACGAACATCCCTTGAAACAAGTAAAGAGCTTCAAGTACCTAGGAAGTATAATATCATCAAATGGCAGATCAGAAGACGAGATCGAAAATAGGTGCAATAAGGCAAACCAACTCATTGGACAAATGGCACCAATACTAAAGAACAAACATGTATCAATAACTACTAAGAAAGCACTTTACAACACAATCTTCCTACCAACTCTGTGCTACCAATGCCAAACCTGGACAATGACAGAAAAAGAGAAAAGAAAAATCACAACAACAGAAATGAGATTCCTGAGAAGAATACTCAACGTATCAAGAAGAGATAAGATCAGAAATGAAGAAATCAGGACTAAAGTAGGGGTTAAAGCTGCTCTAGATTTTATTAGAAAGCAGCAAGTCAAATGGTTTGGCCATGCAAGTAGGCTACCAGTCAACAGCATGCCACAACAAGCAATGATGTACAGACCAGATGGAAACAGAGGAAGAGGCCGACCACGTAAACGTTGGACTGAGGGAATAACAGAATCCATGGGAATGTCGATATACGAAGCCCATAAGCGGGCACTCTCACGAAGTTTATACTTCACCTCGACACCGCAAGGTACAAGAGGAACATGATGAGATGAGATGAGATGATGACACCACATGCACAACCCCAAATATGTGTACTGACTCCAGCATAATTAGCACAGCACTGTCTAAAACATCAACACACCAGCTGTCTGCTACCCACATCCCTCGTCGAATTTTCTTCACCTCAAGGGCAAGAAGCAAATCTCTAAAATCGTTCTATTTAGCAAAGCGACAGAACAAAAGAAAACATCTAAAACAAACGATGGGTGAAACATGGCAAATGAGTGATCAGAGCGCAGACAGTGTTTATTTTCGCGCGGATATAACTGGGTGCATAAAATCCCGAAACTCTTGTGTCAAGAGTCAGTCAGGTTACAGGACCGTCTATCGCCAGCAGTAGAAGCTGCATGGTTTCTAATGACTATCTAAAGATGACTCATCTGCTGGTTAAAGTCCCAGAGACAATAACCGAACAAATAATCAGCAACGTCGGTAACACCGCATGTCGAATATCAATCAATCAATCATGTGCCATGCCGGAAAGTGTGGGCGGTCATCACCAGCGTCGTGGATCAGCTCAGTGTTCCTGTCTCGTCCATGCCATGTGGCCAAGCCATCCAGGTATTTTCCTCTCGGTCTTCCTCTTGGTCTGATCCCTTCGATCTTGCCAGTTGTCACTAAGTTGTCGGATATCGGGTATGGTTAATTCTGCGTCTGCTTGTAACAATTCCACTGCTGTTACTATTAACCAACTGCCTGGCAGAGCGCGTAGCAGAAATGAAAACGGGGAAACTAGAACTGCCAAGTACAGGGGTTCAAGTAAAACCGGAAGACATTCAGAAAAAGAACGAGGCCGGCAAACTATTTTTTAACAAAAGCGCCCGGTATGTAAAACTAATGCAGTATTAAGAGACACGCGTCAGAAGAAAGACTTTACAGCAGTAGGTACCAAGCACATCACGACAAACCTCCACCTCTACCAGCGTCGGGAGCAAGCCAACTAACTGGTCCTTTCTGATATTGCGAGGCAACTTTCGCAACAGGCCAAGATAAAACGTGTTCGAGTGCATTGGAGTGAACCAGGACAGAAATATGTTGCCGTTAAAGCCACGGTTGAATTGAAGGAGACGTCACCCGGACAAATGAGCTCAGGGAAAGGTCAGATAACAGAATAGTATTCTTACATCACTGATTGAACAGATGATACTAAAAACGAAGTATGCTGTCAACCAGGTCGCATAAAGAACAGAAAGAAAAGAGCGAGATTTCCTCCAGAACTCCAGCCGTCGAGTGTCCGACAGCTGCAAAGAAGAAGTTCAGCAGAGCAACCTCTGAAAGTTAAAGTTAAATTAACACTTTAGTCTAAGATATCGAAAAATAAAATCATCGTAAGCTACAAGGAAGGATCAAATGAGTTTCCATAAAAACCATTACATTTCTACAAGCAGACGTTGGTGCGGTGGTCAGTTATGTTCTACATCTCAAGACAGAGTGGGGGGGGGGGGGGGTGCGTGGTCTCGAGGTATGGTGTCAGCCTCGAGTGCTGGAGGTCCCGGGTTCAAGCCCTGGTTAGGACCGGGACCTTTTCACGTGGACTTCTAGTAATAAAATTTCCCATGGTCTCTGGGTAGTGAGATCGGACGCCCGTGTGTTATCAGTTATCAGTTATCAGTTGGGGTATCTTCGTTGCACTCCGGACATGTCCATAGGTGCTCAGATCTTCCCCCTAGCATATGCATCAGCGTCCGGTGGCTAATAGTGCCAGTTCTGTGTTGGTTGACAAGGCTCTTTGTTTTCCCGATGTACCTCTCGCGTCTGGCTGTGCCGATTCTTACTCCCAGGTCTTTCATCCTGGACAGCGATGTGGAATCACTGACGTCAAAATCCTCTGTTCTCGCCAAATCTTTAAGGACGTTAATAACATCGGCACGATCCATGGGCTGGCCATCTACAGGGGGTGCAGAGCCAGCCAGTTTGTCAGCTCGTTCATTTCCCTCGACTCCCGCATGTCCCGGGACGAAGATGAAGGTGACTTTACGGACAACAGACTTCCGCAGCGATTCAGTCCACTGTCTACGTACAGATCCAGCTTCGACCTTCTGAATCATGCTCATTGAATCACTTAGTACACACACGTTGGTATAATGCTGTGATTCCAGCCATATGAAAGCCTGTGTAACTGCCATCACCTCCATCGTCATGCTGCTCGTGGTCATAGAGTAGGGCACCACTGGATTCTTGAACGGTTCGGCCCGCTGAACGGGCTGTAAATGCCCACGCACTTCTCTGCTGCTTTACAACAGATCCATCTGTATAGATGAGCACTTCGGGGCTATCTGAGTGTTCATAGATGAGCGCGTTAACCTCTGCATTGACAGCGGCAGGGTTCTGCTCTCTGCACCGTCTGTCGAGTGTGATAATGCAGGAGAAAGTGCACTTAAAGGCTGGAGGCACCGGCACCCATTCCTTGCCGGGGTTGATACTGGTAAGACTGCAGACCTGTCTGACGACATCTTCCGCCCGACCCATCCATGATTTGCCCCTCTTTAGCCTGTCACCCTTTTCTCTGAATATAGCGTCATGCAGAGGGTGCTGCTCATCTGCACTTATTTTTAAGTATGCACGAGCTCTCCAGATCTTGATCCTGTGTTCCATTGTCAGGAAGTCAAGGAGGTATCTCATTGCTACACAGCTGGTGTCTCTCGTGCAGCCCAAAATGATGCGCATGGCTTCGTTTTGTACCTTTTCGAGTCTTCCAATCTGTGTAGGGCTGACAGTGAGGATGGCCAGGGCATACTCGATGCGTGAAAGTACAAGTCCTTGGAACAGAAGTATTAGCAGTCTTTGCTCGATATTGGCAGTCGCCATGACTCTCATTGCTGACAAACCTTTTCGAGCCTTCGTTATGACATAATCGACATTATCTCTGAAGGACAGGCTACGATCAAGCCTCACGCCAAGATATGTCATTGACTGGGTTCTACTCAAACTGCTCCCATCCATTCTTACTGCCGGCAGGTCTGTTTTCACAATATGGTTGTTTAGTGAGAACCATGTAACCATTGCCTTTGCAGGGTTGAGAAGGGCATCGGCATCAGCACACCATGAGGAAATTCGATCTAGTTCGCCCTGCATATCATTGGCAACCGCCTGTCTATCTCGACCCTGTCGATACACGAGGATGTCGTCAACGAAAGACAGAGTCCTACCCCTCCCGTCCAACTGTTGTTCAGTGATCGGCACCGTATACACGTTGAATAGTACTGGTGACAGTGGTGAACCCTGCGGCAATCCTGGACATATCGTTATCGGCTCAGAAGACCAACTCCCGCATCTTAGCACCACCTTCCTTTGGAGTAGAACTGCAGCTAGCCATCGTACAAGGTGAGGGTGCACTTTCAGTCTGAGGAGGGTTTGCGTCAAGTGCTCGAAAGATACTCTGTTATATGCGTCCTCTAGGTCTATGGCGGCCGCACATGTCTCTTCTCTGACCTGAAATCCTTCGTAAACATCTTGAGCAAAGACCGCCGCATTCAGCCATGACTCTTTGTTGCGTCTGTATCCTCCAAGTGTGGGCGGGAAACAGCCGAGCTGTTCCAAGTCCCAAGCAAGTCTGTGTGCTACAATTTTCTCCAGTAGCTTGCCAACAGTATTCTGCATCGTAATGATTCTGTAGCCGCTTATCTTGGAATGGTCTTTGTTCGGTTTTGGCAGCGGCAGCAAGTAGATGTGTAGCCATTCTTCTTTGACCTGACCCCTCTGGATACTGGTGTTGAATTCTCTGGCCAGTTCTTCCATGTCATCATCTGATATCACCAGTAGGTCACCATATCGGATGCCGTCTATGCCTGGGGCGGTGTTAGGTGATTTCTTGAGCACCGCACTCTCTCAGTTGTGCGAGGGGGTCGGGACAGACGAAGAATGGACATTCACAGCCAGTGTGTATTGTTGCGTACGTAAAAAATCCCTTGGCAGTTGGAAATTGAAAAAGAGTAGCCTAACGGCGCTGCCCGGACAAAAGTTCAAGTTAAAAATCTACCCAAAGTATTTCAAGATCCTCGCCGGTGCTACGGAGTTCGTGTACTGAGCTGAGTTTCTCCATACTCAGGTTTGAGATCGGAGGAGAATGAAGCACTTATGGGTTGCACCCGTGTGCCGTGATGTTGATCCATCGACTAAACTAAACTAAACTAATCTATCTCGCGAAATGTCTCCCGCCAAGCTTGGCTTTCAGTGGACCAAAAAAATGGAAATCGCTAGTGGCTGTAAGGTGGATCTTCCAGACATTTCGCGAATGACGCCGCCGTTGAATGTGAAGTGAACACGTGGTTTAGAAAACAGAGCACCCAGTTCTATGCAGACGGTTTGAGAGGACTGATAAAACGATGGGATACGTGTATCGATGTTGGTGGAAACTATGTTGGGAAATAAAGAGACAAGACATTGTATGTATAAAAATCAACTGGTTTCAAGTTATTATCATTTTTGGTTATTTTTCTACAGCCATTTGTGACTTACGTATTGACTTCCCTTCGTATCGTAAGTGTTTCTTTTCACACATTACTCATACTGTATTTTATTCGCAATAAAAATAACGTCCTTGATTCATGGTGTCACTAATCGATATCATAGCACACAAGACAAACCCATATATGGAGGCTTGTCCATGGGACATATTTTTCTATCGTACCTCATCCCATCCCATGGTAAATTATGCCTGTCGAATCCCATCCCATTCCATGGGATTACCTTTATAATTGACATATGCCTGGGTCATTGACATTGAAATGAGTGAACTGTAGCGGGGCTATGAGAAAAACAACCAGCCCTGAGAAATAATGGTGAGGATAGATGGAGACCCCCAGGGTGGATGGGGGGAGAGACAGTTTATTTTGTGTGAAGTCGGGGGACTTGGGAGGTCAGTGGGAGCTGAGTCCGACTGCGGGTCGGATCGTGTTGAGAGTTGAGGTTTTGACTCCGAACTGGTCGGGAGTCGAAGGATAGGAGCGGATGAGAGTGCTCCGTCCGGTGTTGTGTTGTTCTCCGAGTGGTGAATGCAGGCCTAAAACCCAGTGGGGGTTGAATAGATAATGGAGGCCTGAACCCAAAGTGGGTTGGATAGTTAATGGAAGTCTGAACCCAAAGTGGGTTGGATAGTTATTGGAGGCTAGACCCAGTGTGTGGGTTTATTGTGTGAGGTCCAGCCGTGGATAGGAGCTGAATAACTGTCCTGTGAATTTGAGATTAAGCAGGCCTTGAGAAGGCAGTGATGTGTGCGTGTTAAGTTGTGAGGAGGATATGGATATTCTATGGATTATATTGTTTCTGGATATAGTTATGTTCCGTTTGTCCGTGTTCTTTCTGCATTAAAGGATTATGTGCGCTAACTCAATCTTGTTTAATGACTGGTGGATGTGCACTGCGGGGGTGAGTTGTATTATGAGACAAGTGGCTAGCTCAACTTACACTACGTAGTGACATACAAGGAGCATTGTAACATAGACAACGACCATCTCATTCAGTTATTATAAAGAACATTGTGACAATAATATTAATATGGAATACAGTTCAAATAAAATTATGAAGTTTATGAAATTTTAAGTTTAGTGTCTACTAAATAGGACTACCTGTACAAAGAGATATGTAAAACGACAGAATTTATTAATTTTAATATATAAGAGTATTTTATCCAAAAAAAGTTTGATCTAAATATGACAATTCAGTGTCATTCTGACTCTCATTCTGTTTCTGAGTCACTCTGCTCATTCAGCACTTTATCAATTTCCTACTGATCGACTGTTTCTAATAATTCAGATAATCCAGGTAATCCCTGAACCATTTTCACAATTGTCATCTTACATGCAAATCTGAAATCACAGAGTTTATAACGAGACCTTGTAACATCTGTTTTCGCAACTTACTCAACAACAATCCAACTGCACTATATAAGCGCTCTACTGCAGCTGATGACACAGGTATGGCCAAAACAATTTTCGCACCTGCTTTTAGCAGTGGAAACCTATGTTCCTTTCTGCGATAATTTAATGGTTGTGAATTTGGTTGACCTAATTTTTGAAACATGGTGACTTCATCCTCAAGGCATTTATTTCTGGGGTCATCAAACTTAAATGCTATGTTTGGTGGAGCATCAACAAATAAGTCAAAAACAAAGAAAACAATTGAAAAAAATTATAAAATTATTAAAATACAAATGTGTGCTGTCCCATCCCATCCTATCCAATCCCATGGGACCTTTACCACGGTATTACCATGGGAATAACATTGCCATGGCCAAGCCTGCATATATGACACACTCCCTCAGAAAATCGCAGGTTTTGTCATGCTGCACTCCTCCCACCTCGATCATCCTTATATTAGGTTTGTTCATACTGCACACCTTCCAACTCAATCACCCTTATATTAGGTTTGTTCATACTGCACACCTTCCAACTCAATCATCCTTATATGTATAATGTATACATTCCACAGGCCTCAATCAGAAACATCTGTATATTAAACACCTGACAAGAAAATCACGCCTGCACCTAACGATCACGATAGAGTGTAATGCCGATCACACGGGCCTTGCAATGTTTACAATCTACAGATGCGCTCACGTAAAAGCATGGAACTGTAGGATACGTTGACAAATATAAATCAGACTGGCCATTGCCATGTGGATAAGAGAACAAGAGCATTTTGTGAACAAATGTAAAGATGGCCAGAATTGACCAGTAGTGTAACATTAATAAAATCACAATGAAGAGGATGAAATCATCGCCTGCGTGTTTATCAACGCTTCTCTTAACTTTGACCTCCATGCTCCTATTGTTCCATTCCGTTGATGCTGACAGTGATGCACGAAAGTGTCAGGAGATTACTATACCATTGTGTAAAGACATTGGTTACAACATGACCTACATGCCTAACCAGATCAATCATAAAACCCAGAACGATGCGATGTTGGAATTGCACCAGTTCTTCCCTCTGATGAAGGTCCAATGCTCCAAAGATCTTAAGTTCTTCTTGTGCAGCATGTACACACCGATCTGCACGGAGAACGACAAGCGACACATGCCCGCCTGCCGATCTGTGTGTGAGCGCGCTAGGGGCGGCTGCGAGCCTTTGTTGAGGTAGGACAACAGTTGTGTGCTCATTTATGTCGATTTCTTGAAGTTGTGTTTATGTAATGTAGCCCTGTGGATAGTAGAATCGTTGACAGTATAGCAGCTATGGTTTAAATCCCAGCGTTTGATGGTGCTTGTATTGTTCTGAATTCATACACCTGGCAAATTGACTACATATTTCTTTGGAAAGGAATAGGGTGTAAAAATGAAACGTAGCTACTCCACGTAATTTAAGTTAGTTGCATGTCCTTTACAGGACGTAGTAGTCAACTCAAGCATTGTTTGGCCGTTTGTGATTCCTGGGAAAGTTTACGTTCAGTAATTTGCCATTACTTTCTGAACGAGCGGCACTCATACCAATGTATGTAAACCAACGCAAGGCGGTCTGCTTCCAAATCGCACACAGTTGTGTTTTGAACGCGGTATGTGTGATTACAAAATTGCATTGTTAACGACTTCATCACAAAGCCGGCTCCACCTAATTATGTAACTGCACACACACACACACACACACACACACACATACATATATATATATATGTATATATATATATATATATATATATATATATATATATATATATATATATATATATATATATATATAAAGGAGACCCAGAGCTTAAGCACTGTGCTTGTGTGCGTGTGTGCGGGCGTGTGTGTGAGTGTGTGTGTGTGTCAGGGTCCTAGTTCATTAATTTGTCTGTGCCCTGGCAAGTGATTTACATGCTAATAATCATCAGTCAAAGTCGGTAAACATCTTCATGTTTAATTGCAAAAATACAATTAAATGGAATACAGTATCACCAACATCATGGTAATCGCTCTCGCCGCTAGCGCACACACAAACTATATCATATACTCGCAGCTCGATCTAGCAATCATTTCTGTTAGCTGTTCACTCGCTCAACAAACGTCCAAACATAACCGTCCACATTCAATCCTCGGTCCCGTCTCCCTAATCTTACGATCTGGGTCTCCTATCACGTGGTGTATGATCGCGCGTATCTAAAGTCGTCCGTGGTGGGTAATGCGTCTCATTATTACCTTGTCATGTCCTTCACCTAGGGGTTATTCAGTCCGTCGCTGATAGCTGTCTATTGGGTTAACCCATGTCGTCCTGTCTGTCCCTGGGCGTACTGTCCTGTCTTATGCTAGCCCTTGTTCTTTCTCAGGGATCTGATGGCAGTAGGACTCTGACACGTTCCCCTGCTTCCCCATGTCGCTTATCTCTTTATAGTAAGTGACGTACTGTCATGTGTTCTAATTAAATAGTCTGAACTAATTTGTCAGAGGCCTATAGGGAGTCACTACATGGTCCTGGTATCTGTTAGTTGTGGTGACAACTGTGACCTAAATGGGTATGTTCTGCATTCGAAACTGATACCCCCTCGGGTGTCTTCAATGATAATATCTCGATCAGTTGACCTACAGAGTCGCATACTCAAGCTCGCTTTGCTACTGGAGACTGTCCCGGTCCGAGGGTAACGTTGACTTCCGTTATCTTGGTATGAACCTAAAACTGCAACCCCTCTCCCGACATTTCCATGCCACGGTCAATGTGCTCGATCTGTGATCGAGCATCATCAAGGAAAAAATATTTTCCCAAGGTCCCCGCAAAGTGGCAATTATTGAACATTTATGGTCGAAGAAATATATACACATTGATTTAGCCCTTTAGGCCCTACCTCCCACTTGTTGGTAGGGTGTCTTATATAGAATCGAGTGATGTCCCCTTTAAAGTCCCTTATATATATATCGGGGTGTCAGGCATTGGTAGCACCTTTGGTAAGGATGACTCTCATGTCCTTATCAGGACCCATCCCTCACTGGTCCAAGCCTGACACCCAGCTCGTGCTTGTGGCTCCTAGTAGCTGTCAGCATGCGACAGCGGCCACCCCCCGGGCAACAGCTGTGAGAGGCTGGCTAAACCAGGCATGGTTAGCCGATTTGGTGCCAAACCAAGCGGTAAACTAGGGTATGCCTACCCAGCATGTGAAGACAGGATTCGGCAGACTGCGCGGAAGAAATCATTCCTGATTCAACGGGCAAGACGGCGTTTACCTGCAAAGCGTTGTGGAACGTAATGAGCACGGCAAGGCACGTACAGCGCCCTGGTCATCCACTGCACCTGTATTCGTCTCCAGTCGTCTCGACTTATCTTGCCACTGGACTCAGATGCACTCAGGCGAGAGAGTGAGGTCAAAGAATTGCGCAACTCTTCCTCACTTTAATCCAAGTCATCGCGCAAGTCAGTCTTCATCCAACGTCATATATCACCTTCAAGCCCTGTGGCGATCGGCGAGCGGCGAAGCGGCAGGTGTGGGTACGCTGGCAGTAGTAGTCGCAGACCTGCACACAGGCGGCTCAGGCCATATGGTCGTCTTCTACTGACTGGAGCAGCAGTGTGATTCGGCAGCCCCCTGAGCAACTGAGCAGCCCTCTATAGGAACACACTGCTCACCTCAATAGCTCTATCACTACCTAACCAGCTAGCCGCGGTTGGTGGGTACCCTAACTGCGGTCGACATACAAAGAAAGATAAAACAAGCAAAGCTAAAAGAGTAAACCATATTCCCTTAACAATTGGAACTTGGAATGTACGCACCCTACTTGACAGAGACAGCGCGTCGGGTCCTGAGAGACGAACAGCACTGATTGGGAGAGAGCTGGGCAGGTACAACATCGACATTGCAGCCTTGAGCGAGACACGACTTGCAGAAGAAGGTCAAATTTGTGAAATAGGTGCCGGCTACACATTTTTTCTGGAGTGGAAGGAAAAGTGAGGAAAGACGCCAATCCGGTGTGGGATTTGCAACTAAGTCGGCCCTGGTCGGCAAATTAGCTGGATTTCCAAAGGCTATAAACGACAGGCTTATGACCATTAAGTTGCCCCTGCTGAATGGAAGGAAGCATGCAACCATTGTGAATGTCTACGCACCAACTATGACCAACGAAGATGATGTCAAGAACAAGTTCTATGAGGACCTGCACAATGTATTAACATCTGTTCCCAAAGGAGACAAACTTATACTCCTTGGGGACTTCAATGCCAGAGTAGGCACGGACACCGCCTCTTGGAATGGCATTATTGGAAAGCATGGAGTCGGAAATTGTAATAGCAATGGACTCCTCCTCCTCCTTCAGACATGTGCCGAACATGATCTCCTGATTACGAACACAATTTTCAGTCTCCCCATGAGAAATGGGACATCGTGGATGCACCCTCGCTCGAAACATTAGTACCTCATTGACTATGTCATCGTAGGAGGAGTGACAGACAAGACGTTCGAGTGAAAAAATCCATGTGTGGTGCCGAATGTTGGACAGACCATCGTCACATTGTCTCGAAAATAAACATTCACATCAGGCCACCACGGCGTCCTCAAGGGGTGAAAATGCAAAAAAAGCTAAATGTCACCCGCCTAAACAGCAAGAAAATGCAGCAGTCGTTTGAAAATATGCTGGAAGACCGCCTCAAGCCCAATGCTGCAGCTAACCAGGATACAGAAACAGAATGGAGAGCCCTAAAGGACATAATTTACAACACTGCTATGGAAATCCTGGGTCCAGCCTTTCCCCCCCCCCCCCCCCCCCCCCCCAAGCACAAAGACTGGTTTGATGAAAATTCCGAAGACATCAACCAATTGCTGGCCGAGAAACGTCTTCTCCTCAAGGCACATTTGTATGACCCGAAGTCAACATAAAAAAAAAATTGCCTTCAAGAACATTCAGAGAGTACTTCAGCACATGTGGGACTCCTGGCTGAGCAGCAAAGCTGATGACATTCAGGGCTTTGCTGACAGACATGATATGAAAAACCTCTACGACTCACTAAAAGCGGTCTATGGTCCTGCATCATAGTTCCCCTCCTCAGTGCAGATGGGGGAACATTGGTCACCGATACGAAAGAGATCCTTCAACGATGGGCAGAGCATTTCAGCACCATCTTAAATGCAACTTCCTTCTTCGATGATGAAACCATCAACTGCCTTCCTCAAGTTCCACAAATGTGACACTTGATGACCTGCCAACCATAGTGGAAGTAAACAAAGCCATCCAGCAACTCTCCAGCGGCAAAGCACCTGGTCCTGACTCCATCCCAGCAGTGATATACAAGGCAGGTGAGCCGGTCCTAACAGAGCAGCTTCACCAAGTCTTTACAAACATATGGGTGAACGAGACCATGTCACAAGATTTCAAGGACGCGTCAATAGTCCACCTTTACAAACGTAAAGGAAACCGCCAATCCTGTGACAACCACCGAGGCATCTCCTTGCTTTCAATTGCAGTGAAGATACTCGCCATAATTCTTCTCAATCGCCTAATAGCCCATCTCGATCAAGGTCTTCTTCCTGAGAGTCAATGTGGCTTCAGAAAAGTCCAAAGATGCGTCTTAAAATTGTGTTCTCAAAGGTTTGTAATAAGGCTTCGTCTCTTTTCGTTGTACTCCAGGTTTCAGATCCATACAGCACAACTGGTCTGATCAGTGTTTTGTATATTGTGATTTTGGTGTTACGAGATAGCGCATTTGATTTTAGTAGATGTTGTAGTGCATAGTATATCTTATTTCCAAAGTTGATTCTAGTTTGTATTTCTTCCCTTATGATGTTGGAGCAGTTGAAGATTGTACCCAGGTATTTGTATGTTTCCGTTCTTTTAATGGTCATATTATCTATTTGTATGTGGCCAGAGTTTTTAGCCATTCCGTCTCTTGAAATTACCATATATTCTGTCTTATCTTGGTTGATAACCAGCCCCATCTGTTGGGCTTTTTCCTTTAAGTGAGTCAATATTTCCAATGTCTTTTGTTCACTTTGCCCTATAATATCTATATCATCTGCATAACCAAGCAGCTTGGATGTTCCTCCAATATCGCATTCCTCCTTTACCTTCCTTACAACTTTCTCTAGAGCCAGATTGAAGAGTAACGGCGATAGTGCATCACCCTGTTTCAAGCCAGATGTTATTTGGAAAGGGTCTGATTTCCTGCCTTTATATGTTACTATATTATAAGTATCTTCCATGAATAGTCTGGTCATGTTGATTAACTTCCTTGGTATTCCAAACTCCTGCATAACATTACATAGACTATTCCTATGGACACTATCATAAGCCTTTTTAACATCCACAAAAATGTTATGGAGATCTCTTTTATATTCCCAATTTTTCTCGGCTATTTGTCGTAAGATAAATATCTGATCTATTGTTGGTCTGTTTTGTCTAAAACCCGCCTGGTAGTCACCTAATATGTCTTCTGAATATGGTTTTAGTCTATTTAGTAATACTGCAGATAGTATCTTATAGCTTGTGGACAGTAGTGATATTCCTCTATAATTTTCACATTGGAACTTGTCTCCTTTCTTAAAGATAGGTATCAATAATGACTCTTTCCAGTCATGGGGTAATTCTTCTGTCCTCCAGATTTTTAATATTAGTTCGTATAGCTTTAGATGTAATGCATGGCCACCTGCCTTTATAAATTCAGCAGCAATTCCACCAGTCCCAGTTGCCTTATTGTTTTTAAGTCGTGTGATTACATATAGGGTTTCTTCAAATGTAGGTTCTTCAATTTGTGGTTCACATGTTAGACCCTCTTCCTGTGGGAAAATGTTACTTGGAGCTTCACAATTTAGTAATTCAACAAAATATTCTGTCCATGTGTTGCACATTTCCTCATTGGTATTTATCATATAACCATTTTTTGTCTTTTAAACCATATGTGTTTTGTCGGTGCCCTCGTTTCATTGACTTCAGTTCTTTAAAAACCTTTCTAGATTAATTTTCTGGTGATTAGTTTCCATATCTTTGATTATATTACTCATATATTCTCGCTTCTGCTGTCGGACTATTTGTGTAGCCTCTTTACATTCATTTCTATAATGCTATTCCTTCTGGATGTTGTGGATGTCACTTAACCATACATGTCTGGCATTCTTTTTCCTAATGACTGCTTCTTAACATTTTTTATTGAACCATCTGTTCTTTCTATGCGTGGTTAACACACCGAGACATTCTTCTGCGGTAGATTGAATTGTATTCTTGATGTTTAACCAAGTGTAGTCAACGCTTTCCTCCAAAGGGTTTTGCAGAGTTTCAAGTTTACGTTTTATTTCATCTGTAAATTTCTCGTTGACTGTAATTTCTTGTAGGTTTTCTCTGTTATATGATGGGTATATCTATATCTATAAAACAGAGTGTATGTTTGTTTGTGTGTTTGTGGGGATTTATGTATTGGATGCGTTCGATAACGGTACATCCGATTGAGATGAAATTTTCTACACGTCTTCCTTTCATTCCTGTGCAATCGACTATAATAATTTCTTAATGTAAAATCTTCTACTTATTTAATAACATTTACTTTTCCATTTTCATTATTTAATGTCTATATAGCAGGGGGACTTCACTCTAGAAAAGTTATTTCAAGGGGCATAACTTTTAATAACATTTCTATATACGTTATAGTCATATTGTTGGACTTACTTGCACTATTGTTAAACTCTTTGTCTATAGTTATTTTCAGGCATATGAGTTATAATAAATAATGATATAATCTTTAAGGCATTTTCAAAGTTTTCATAAAAATAATGCATAATGCATAACATTGTAACCCATCTTTTTCTGCTTAAAGAACTTATCAACTGTCATGTCGGTGATTAAAAACAGTTTTCATTACAAATAATGAATGGTGTGTGGAAGGACATTCTTTTAAGTTACTGTGCGCCAGGAGCTGGGCGAAACCACGCCGGGTCAGATAGATAGACAGACAGACAGATAGTCGGGAACGAAAGCTTATTTGACTACGTATATGCATTAAATGAGATGCTCCCCACCAGGGACTGGGTGAAGCCGGGCCGGGACAGACAGACAGACAAACAGATAGTCGGGAACGGGAGAGCTTATATGACTACGTATATGAATTAAATGAGATGCTCCCCACCAGGGACTGGGTGAAGCCGGGCCAAGTCAGACAGACAGATAGACAGATAGTCGGGAACGGGAGCGCTTATATGACTACTTATATGAATTAAATGAGATGCTCCCCACCAGGGACTGGGTGAAGCCGGGCCGGGTCAGCCAGACAAACAAGCAGACTGATAGATAGATAGATCCCCTCCAGGGCCTGGGCGAAGCCGGGCCGGGTCAACTAATATATATATATATATATATATATATATATATATATATATATATATATATATATATATATATTAATGAACTGTCAGAATCAAACAGATGACTCGTAGATAATAGTACTACATATAACTATGAAAATACAGTTATGTTGATAGTCTGCATACACATTACTATATCTGGATACACATACACACTATACAAACATGTACATTATACATCCACTAACATAGGTGAAAAGGGGAACAATCACACACACACACACACACACACACACACACACACACACACACACACATCATGCATAGATATCTGCCAATAGCATTTAGTCAGATCTAATGTTGAAAAAAAAAATTGTAGACTTCGCCATGTTACGTATCAAGTCATCACATTTGGGTATTGGTTCTGCATCTGCAGCAAGTTTCCTGTAATCAATACATAAGGGAATAGTAGAATCCTTTTTCTTGACCAAGACAATGGGTGAGGAATACAGTGCTCAGATTTCCTGATGATAATGTGGTTTTCTAAGTCGATGATTTCTTTTTCGAGTCCTTCTCTGTAATGTAATTGTATGGAGTATGATTTGCACTTGATGGGTGTGTTCTGACATAACAATGTGATGTTGAATTATGTCTGTCTTTCCAGGTGTATTACAAAAAATAGTGCTGTACTCTTTAAGTAGTTCTGTAATGTTGTGTTTCTGTGCTTTGGTCAATTTTGTGCAGATATTAATGTCGTGTGTAGTCCCTGTGTTGTCAGCTGTTGAAATAGGTAGTTCAATATTGTCAGTGTATGTCTGGATAATGACTGTTGTTGCAGCTGTTTCGTTAACAGTGTCGTCTTCGTCACTGCAATGGTATGGTTTTAACATGTTGATGTGAACAATTTTATGTTTTCCATTTATGACAATGTCATAATCAACACTGGATATCTCTCTAATGATCTTAAACGGTACTTCCCAAGAAATTGACAAAAGATCTTTCTTGTCGGGTAGTAAAATAAGGACATCTTGTCCTGCGTGCATTTATAACGTCTTGGCTTTCTTATCTGCATTCTGTCGTTATGCGTGACCGCATTCTCGCAATGCTAATTTACAGATGGTACAAGATTTCATAATTTTGTCACAAATGTTAGTGACCATGTTATTTGTTGAGGTCGTTACGTCGTTAGTGACGCTACCTGTTAGTAACTCTTTGTAAATACTAAGTGGTCCCCGTGGATTGGCACCATAAATTAATTCAAAGGGAGAGAAACCAGTACTAGCTTATGGTACTTCTCTGTATGCAAACAACACGGTGGGGAGTAATGTATCCCAGTCTGCTGGGCATTCTGCTGTCACTTTGGTGAGCATATGTTTTAAGTCGCCGTTAATTTTTTTTACAAACCCTGTTCGAAACAGGTATGTACGGGCTTGTGAAGCATTGTTTAAAGCCCAGTAATTTACTGACTGCCTGAGTCGAGGTGGCTATGAATTTTGTCCCTCTATCAGATGAAATGGTATCTGAGAAACCTATACGTGAAAAAAATGTGGCAAAATACATCGGATAGTTTTCAAAGGTATGACCTCAGAACATCTGGTTCAAAAATCGATCATGGTCAGAATGAATCTGTTGCCCTAGTTAGACATGCGGCTTAATGGTCCTGCAATATCTACGGCTACTTTTTGAAATGTCCTTGAAGCCAATTCTGTGGGTTGCAATTCTAATTTTGGGTGCTTTCCCTTTTTTGGAAGTTTCTGGCAGGTGGTAAAAGATTGGCTGTATTTTATTTATATCACTGCAGAATTTCGGCCAATAGAATCATGTCGCAAATTACAAAAACGTTGGTTTAACACTGCACAAATGATTTCACCTGTAATAAAATGCGTGTTAATATGTACTACAGCCAAAGGATATTTCTCAATACGGCCTGCAAAAGTGCGGCATGTTACAAATCTATGTGTGAAGTGTTTCTGCTCTACAAAAATTTTATTCACACATGTTATGGTGCATCCTGAATCAAGTAAAATTGTGCAAGGTGTATTATCTACAAAACCATTATGGAATTTAAGTTTCTTTTTCGAGGAAATGATATAATTACAATCTTAAAATTTATAAGGTACAGTATAGCCACAATCGAACATGCCCTCTGTTTGAAATTTATTGGATGTTACACATTTGTCCAAATTACATACATCAATGACCTCTAAAGCATTAACATTATGTTGTTCTGTTTCACTTTCTAACTCACTATGTGAACTGGAAGTTTCTATCAGTACAGTGTTTGCTTTCTTTAACATCTTTCTACCTTTACATTCGTTCAAAAAATGCCTGTAGCTACGACAAACGTAACATTTTGTTTCTCTTTTATATTGGCTTCGTTTAAACTGTTGTTTGTTAATCATACTTTCTAGATGTGCGTCATAGTTAGAGTGTTTGTCACACATCTTGCACTCTCCGTGTAATAGTTTACAATACTTGCACGGGGTAAGTTTTACTTTGGGTTTACCTTATAGTTGACTGGTTTTGTTTTATTAAATGTGGCAGAAGATGCTACGTTAATCTCATTCACAGTCATCTTAAAGATGGCTCTATTCGCCTTGAAGTAAGATGGTCCCTTCAGTTCCATCTGTACAATATTTTGACATTCAATTTCTTGCAGGAACTTAGCGAATGAAATAGATAGAGATGATATGATTTTATCTCTTGACATCAGATGTTTACATAGCTCAAAATCATTGTTTACTTTAGCTGCTTTTAGCCATGTAGAAAAAAAAAACAACTTGCACTTCTGATACATAATCTAGAAATGATTTATTTGGATTTGGGCTTTGCTTGGCAAATTGTACTTGGTACCCCTGAGAATCAAGGAGAAAGTGCTGAATAATACTTTCTCTAATATACTCATAATCTTTCCACAGTTCTTGAGGAATGGTTTCAATAACTTTTAGACGTTCCAATGCGAAGTTTCGCATGCAGATCACGAACCTATGATCTTTAGGAATATCGTGATGTTTCATCGGGTTTTCAAAATTTTCGGTCTAAGCAGAGATGTTGTCACCTACGCAAAAATGTTTAATAATGCCTTGGTATATTTTAGTTTCTATTCTTGCTCGTTAACTTCCAATTCTTTTAGGTTGTAATGTGCGTTTGAGATTCGACTACTAACTGTTTCATTCTTATTTGGGTTTCAGAATCTATCTGTTTGTTTTTAATTAGAGCTTCAGAGTCTATATTTTTGCTTGCAATTCTAATTATTTTTACCAGGAAACTGATTCAGATAAGTATCCTTAATACTGGCATGTAATGTGTTTACTGTAGTTATGTGTCGGTTTGTGTTTGTTCTGTGCTGACGAAGGCATTGGCTGCAACGTCCAATGCTTTTATTGCAATCGTGTTGTAGTAAAGCTCACAATCTACTTCTCGTTGTTTTTTTTTTTTGGTGATTCATGTATCGCTGCATCTCGTAATTTGCATACTGCAATCGTATATACCACATATAGCAAAGAAATAAATGCTACTTTCACTGAAGTATGATATACATCGTCTCTCTCCACTGAAGTCTAAGACTTAACAGGAAGTCCTTCTGTTTACATAGGCAATAAATGAATCTCTGAAAAACGAGAAGTAGATTGTGAGTTTCACTAATACATTATTGCAAGTAACGAAATTGACGTTGCAGCCAAATCCTTCGTCAGGTCAGAACAAAGAAACACAAACCGACACACTACATGAAAATATTAAAGTTACGTATCTGCATCCTTGTACGACAGAAAACATCTTTGAGCATCTATCAGTGGACGGAATTAACTGGTTCAGGCTGTCACTGGACTCGAAGCCAACAACGCCAGAATGAAGCTCAGTGGTTGGATTAGCCTCCCGTTGGGAAGGAAGGGTAGCGGGGCGCACCCGCTGGTGGGATAGTAGCTGGTGGGATACCCAGGTGAGCGAAAGATGTAAATAGGGATTACTAGAGCACTATAGCCAGCTCTGTTGCGAAGGTGTCATGGACTCAGTTCTCAAATAGGGATTGCTAGAGCACTATACCCAGCTGTGTGTCGAAGGTGTCATGGACTCAGTTCCCAAATAGGAATTACTAGGGCACTATAGCAAGCTGTGTGGCTAAGGTGTCATGGACTCGGTTCTCAAATACGGATTACTAGAGTACTATAGCAAGCTGTGTGGCGAAGGTGTCATGGACTCAGTTCTCAAATAGTGATTACTAGAGCACTATAGCCAGCTGTGTGGCGAAGGTGTCATGGACTTAGTTCTCAAATAGGGATTACTAGAGCACTATAGCCAGCTGTGTGGCGAAGGTGTCGTGGACTCAGTTCTATAACATGCATCCAGTGCTCGAAACGCAGCTGCTAGCGATTTGGATGCAGATCGCCCTGCGTTTGTTTTCATAAAAGTGTATGAGTGCCGGTCGCGTAGAAAGCAAATAAAAAAACCAATAGAAGCAAATTTGTCAATAAATCACAACAACACAAACTAATTATGGGGCGGAGTGTAACGTTCTGTAAAGGATAATAACTAACATTTTTAGTGGACTATACAAATGTTTACATAGTAACGGCTCGAATCGACTAATAGATAATGCTTCGATACTGTTAATTTGTCAGTCAAGAAATCGTGCAATATTTTATTTATGTGGTCTGTGTTTAAATTTAGTATTTATATTATGACAGTATTTGCATCTATCTCCCCTTACATTGGTTATTTTGTTTTTGTGTACTGCAGCTCAAGTCTGGCATGTGTAAGTGATTGCTTTAATTGTATGCCTTCAGGATTTACAAATACATTGTTGTTTCATTATATAGTGTAATGACTAGCTATGCTTGTTTGATTTCAATAGAAACATATTCAGGACAGAGCAAGAACTTATTGTCTAATGTCGACATGTGTCTTTCTTCCCGCCCAGAAAGTTCGGTATGGAGTGGCCTGAGACGATGAACTGCGAAGGCCTACCCGAGTACGACAACAAGGAGACTTTGTGCATGGAAGCCAACGCAGAGCACAACACCGGGAACCCACCAAACTCGGGCAACAAGCGGCCTACACCAAGTTCAGGCCGGACGGGAGATGGCGGCCAGTCGTCTACGAGAAAACAAGCCATGGTTGGGTCGGGATTCCCTGGAAGTTCGGGAGTTGGGTTCCCAACGACTAATGGCAACCTGCGTGTTGTGAAGGTGTTCAATGGAGTCAGTTCCTCCGTGACTCCCAAGGACTGCACCTGCAGGTGTGAGAACTCGCTGAAGGTAAGTTGATAGTGAGCAAGGTGTGAATGCTAGATAACACGGTCACGTTGATGTATGGAAGTAGAAAGTGCTAGATAACTATGTCACGCTGATGTATGGAAGTAGATAATGCTAGATAACTATGTCACGCTGATGCATGGAAGTAGATAATGCTAGATAACTATGTCACGCTGATGCATGGAAGTAGATAGTGCTAGATAAATATGTCACGCTGATGCATGGAAGTAGATAATGCTAGATAACTATGTCACTCTGATGCATGGAAGTAGATAGTGCTAGATAACTATGTCACGCTGATGCATGGAAGTAGATAGTGCTAGATAACTATGTCACGCTGATGCATGGAAGTAGATAATGCTAGATAACTATGTCACTCTGATGCATGGAAGTAGATAGTGCTAGATAACTATGTCACGCTGATGCATGGAAGTAGATAGTGCTAGATAACTATGTCATGCTCCTGTATGGAAATAGATAATGCTAGATAACTATGTCACGCTGATGCATGGAAATAGATAATGCTAGATAACTATGTCATGCTCCTGTATGGAAATAGATAATGCTAGATAACTATGTCACGCTGATGTATGGAAGTAGATAGTGCTAGATAACTATGTCACGCTGATGCATGGAAGTAGATAATGCTAGATAACTATGTCATGCTCCTGTATGGAAATAGATAATGCTAGATAACTATGTCACGCTGATGCATGGAAGTAGATAGTGCTATATAACTATGTCACGCTGATGCATGGAAGTAGATAATGCTAGATAACTATGTCATGCTCCTGTATGGAAATAGATAATGCTAGATAACTATGTCAAGCTCGTGTATGGAAGTAGATAGTGTTAGATAACTATGTCATGCTCCTGTATGGAAATAGATAATGCTAGATAACACGGTCACGTTGATGTATGGAAGTAGATAGTGCTAGATAACTATGTCACGCTGATGTATGGAAGTAGATAATGCTAGATAACTATGTCACGCTGATGCATGGAAGTAGATAGTGCTAGATAACTATGTCACGCTGATGCATGGAAGTAGATAATGATAGATAACTATGTCACTCTGATGCATGGAAGTAGATAGTGCTAAATAACTATGTCACTCTGATGCATGGAAGTAGATAATTCTAGATAACTATGTCATGCTCCTGAATGGAAATAGATAATGCTAGATAACTATGTCACGCTGATGTATGGACGTAGATAGTGCTAGATATCTATGTCACGCTGATGTATGGAAGTAAATAGTGCTAGATAGTATGTCACGCTGATGTATGGAAGTAGATAATGCTAGATAACTATGTCATGATCATGTATGGAAGTAGATATTGCTAGATAACTATGTCATGATCATGTATGGAAGTAGATATTGCTAGATAACTATGTCATGATCATGTATGGAAGTAGATAATGCTAGATAACTATGTCACTCTGATGTATGGAAGTAGATAGTGCTAGATAACTATGTCACTCTAATGTATGGAAGTAGATAGTGCTAGATAACTATGTCACTCTTATGTATGGAAGTAGATAGTGCTAGATAACAATGTCATGATCATGTATGGAAGTAGATAGTGCTAGATAACTATGTCATGATCATGTATGGAAGTAGATATTGCTAGATAACTATGTCATGATCATGTATGGAAGTAGATATTGCTAGATAACTATGTCATGATCATGTATGGAAGTAGATAGTGCTAGATAACTATGTCATGATCATGTATGGAAGTAGATATTGCTAGATAACTATGTCATCATCATGTATGAAAGTAGATAGTGCTAGATAACTATGTCATGATCATGTAAGGAAGTAGATAGTGCTAGATAACTATGTCATGATCATGTATGGAAGTAGATAGTGCTAGATAACTATGTCATGATCATGTATGGAAGTAGATATTGCTAGATAACTATGTCATGATCATGTATGGAAGTAGATATTGCTAGATAACTATGTCATGATCATGTATGGAAGTAGATAGTGCTAGATAACTATGTCACTCTTATGTATGGAAGTAGATAATGCTAGATAACTATGTCATGATCATGTATGGAAGTAGATAGTGCTAGATAACTATGTCATTCGTATGTATGGAAGTAGATATTGCTAGATAACTATGTCATGATCATGTATGGAAGTAGATAGTGCTAGATAACTATGTCACTCTTATGTATGGAAGTAGATAATGCTAGATAACTATGTCATGATCATGTATGGAAGTAGATAGTGCTAGATAACTATGTCATGATCATGTATGGTAGTAGATATTGCTAGATAACTATGTCATGATCATGTATGGAAGTAGATATTGCTAGATAACTATGTCATGATCATGTATGGAAGTAGATAGTGCTAGATAACTATGCCATGATCATGTATGGAAGTAGATATTGCTAGATAACTATGTCATGATCATGTATGGAAGTAGATAGTGCTAGATAACTATGTCATGATCATGTATGGAAGTAGATAGTGCTAGATAACTATGTCATGATCATGTATGGAAGTAGATAGTGCTAGATAACTATATCATGATCGTGTATGGAAGTAGATATTGCTAGATAACTATGTCATGATCATGTATGGAAGTAGATATTGCTAGATAACTATATCATGATCATGTATGGAAGTAGATATTGCTAGATAACTATGTCACGCTGATGCATGGAAGTAGATAATGCTAGATAACTATGTTACGCTGATGCATGGAAGTAGATAATGCTAGATAACTATGTCATGCTGCTGTATGGAAGTAGATATTGCTAGATAACTATGTCATGCTGATGTATGGAAGTAGATATTGCTAGATAACTATGTCATGCTGATGTATGGAAGTAGATATTGCTAGATAACTATGTCATGCTGATGTATGGAAGTAGATATTGCTAGATAACTATGTCACGCTGATGCATGGAAGTAGATAATGCTAGATAACTATGTCACGCTGATGTATGGAAGTAGATAATGCTAGATAACTATGTCATGCTGATGTATGGAAGTAGATATTGCTAGATAACTATGTCATGCTGATGTGTGGAAGTAGATATTGCTAGATAACTACGTCATGCTGATGTATGGAAGTAGATATTGCTAGATAACTATGTCATGATGATGTATGGAAGTAGGTAATGCTAGATAACTATGTCACGCTGATGTATGGGAATATAATAATGCTAGATAACTATGTCACGCTGATGTATTCTTCTTCTTCAGCATTCCGAGCCATTGAGGTTCTTTGCTGCAAATACAATCTGTCTCCATTCGTCTCTCTGGTGGACCTTCTCTTGCCAGTCGTTGATTCCAAGTGCTTGTAGGTCTGTATGTATATTATCTCTCCACCGCCTTCTTGGTCTACCTCGGGGTCTACGGTCATTTATTTCCTGAGTGTAAGCGAGTTTTGTTTCCCTATTATCTTCCATTCTTTCTATATGCCCCAGCCATTGTAGTCTATTAGCCTTCATGATACCAGTGATTAGCGGGGACTTAAACAAATCATAAATGTCTTTGTTACTTCTTCTTTTCCACTCTCCACTTTGTGTATCCCTAATGGGTCCAAAGATGCGTCTTAAAATTTTGTTCTCAAAGGTTTGTAACAAGGCTTCGTCTCCTTTCGTTGTACTCCAGGTTTCAGAGCCATACAGCACAACTGGTCTGACCATGTCTCTACAGTTACCTTATCAACGTGATAATATTGACCATGTCTCTGAAGTTATACCATAAGAAAATAAAAGACGAGATTAACGTGGTTCAATTTGAATTCATACAAGGAGGAGGAGCAAGAGATCACATACTCAGAATGCGTTTAGTAATAGACAAGTGTAGATAATTTAATGTAAACCTATTCTCATGTTTTGTGAATTATTCAAAGGCATTTGATTTTGGTAAATCATGAGGAAAACTGGCTTTCCATCGCATGTAGTACAACTTTTAAAATTGCTCTAGCTGTGTGTTGTCCCCGTATTTGTTTTATATGTACGCCGAAAATATAATCCGATATGTCAGATATAATATAACCAAAGAGAAATATCATGCCCTTAATATAGATGGTCATGAAATACTAGAAATGCATTATGCCAATGATACAGTATTACAATAAATATCACAGAATGGCATGGACAAGCTAATAACCTCAGCCATAAAGAATAGTGAAAATTACAACTTATATCTTAACACACCAAAAACAAAGATAATGCATACAGATAAAACTAATATGGACAAACAAATAGATGCTAATCAAAACAATATTTTCCCGTGGTGAATTTGAATAACGAAGACACGTACAATAGATTGCACGACTCATTGCCTGGCATATTTCGCTTTATCCTGTCAGGTACATACTGCAAAAATCACACAAATAAAGTAAAGTAAATAGATAAATCTTTCAAGCTGAAATATAAACATATTCGCACAGTAATTTCAATTGTCTACAACGGTCATTTTAAATTGACTAGCATGTCTTTCTGTTTACATACAACTGGCCTATGCAGATTAATCATCATTGTATATTATTGTATACCCAATTGTATTGACAAGATAATACACAAAGATGGTAGGAACCTGGCCAAGCCAACACACCAAATACCTCCTATGTCATAGATTGAACGGCATATTTTGGAAATCGGCCACGTGACTGATAGAGACAATGCGTTTCGCGTGTTGATTAACACACAAAATAGGCGCTTGTTAGAGATCGCAGATGTCATCATGATTAATCTCCATAGGCCAGTTTTGTGCAGACATAAAGTCATGATAGTCAGCTTAATAGTACCGTGGTAGACAATTAAAATTACTGTGCGAATATGTGTATATTTCAGCTAGAAGGATTTATAAAGTTACTTTACTTTATGCTGTGTGATTCTGCAGTATGCAACTGACGAGATGATTGCTGATGATTGCGCCCTATACGCCAACTCAGAGGCGGACATGCAACATAATGTTTCAGCTTTCTCACATGCCTGTGTCAACTTTGGGCTGAATATCAACTTGGAGAAGACTGTAGTTATATACCAGCCAGCTCCAGGGAATAATCACACTGTGCCGAATATCAAAGTGAATGGTCATAGTCTAAGTGTTGTGGACAAATTCACCTATCTTGGCAGCACTGTGTCACAAGCTACCACAATTTATGATGAAATGAATGCAAGAATCTGCAAGACCAGCTCGGCCTTTGGCAGACTGTACAAGAATGTATGGGACAGAAATGGAATAAGCCTGCAAACAAAGCTGAAAGTCTACAAAGCAGTTGTATTATCCACACTGCTATATGCCTGTGAAACCTGGACTGTTTATCAGCGACACGCTAGGAAATTAAACCACTTCCACACAGTCTGCCTTATGAAGTTACTGAAGATTAAATGGCAAGACAAGATCCCAGACACTGAAGGCCTAGAAAGAGCGTCCATGCCCAGTATCTACATTCTAGTAATGAAGAATCAGATTCGCTGTGCTGGTCACTTGATTCGCATACCAGATCACAGGCTCCCTAAACGAATTTTTTACGGCGAGTTGCATTGTGGTAAATGCTCTCAAAGAGGCCAGAGGAAACGCTTTAAAGACACACTGAAAATTTCACTGAATGCTTTTGGAATTCATCATGACACCTGGGAGACTGCAGCCAGAGACCGAAATTTCTTGGCGTGCATCATTACGCAAGAGTGCAGTCACTTTTGAGGCAACCAGGATTGCAAGAGACTGTGAAGAAAAGACAGAACAGAAAAACCACTGCAGGAAATCCTCCTCCAGAAACATCAAGCATTCTTTGTCCACATTGTCAAAGGACATTTCGAGCCGAAATGGGCCTTATCAGCCATCTTAGAACTCACGGCTCCAAACTTTCAACCCCACTGGATGAAATGAATGGTCATCATCATTCTTGATGGACAAACAACAACAACACCTGGCGAGATGCAGCGAAATATACAGGGCAACAAATCGTGCAATCTATTGCTCGTGTCTTCGTTATTCAAATATATGTTAATGAGGAAACAATGGAGGTGGTGGCAAATGTCGAATATCGTGGGCCATTATTTACAAACAATGGTGACACAATGAAGGAAATTAAAAGGCCAATATACATTGCTCTTCAGAAACTACAACTGAATAAATTGTGGTGTGGGACAGACAGAACAGAGCAAATTAGATTTTTATGAGAGCAACTTTCCCATTGCAACATATGCCTGTGAGACCTGGACACTTCCTAAACAAGCTGAACAGCGCGTAAATGCCTTTGAATGTAAATGTTATAGGCGGGTCCTATAAATGTCTTTGATACGGAAAAGAACAAATGCATCCATACAACAAGAAATGAATATTGAAGAAGGTTGGCTACTAAAGACGATAAAACAAAGGAAATTGAAATATTTGGTCACTTGAAACGTCATAACAGTTTGGAGAGAACAATCATGGAGTGGTATATGCCCAGGAAGAGAAGAAGAAGAAGAAGAAGGCCAAAGAGAAGATGGATGCAGATGATGTACAGATAGGTGTATAGGACTTGGGACAACTTGATTATGACCGAGAAGTTTTCCTGAGGTTGTTATGGGAGCAAAGTTCTGCAAGGGACACGCTACTAACTGAATGATACAGAAATATATATATATATATATATATATATATATATATATATATATATATATATATATATATATATATATATATACATATATATATATATATATATATATATATATATATATATATATATATATATATATATATATATATATATATATATAAATCGATGTATGTATGTATGTATGTCCGTCCTTTATGCGTTCGCGAACGATCCATCCGATTGAGATGAAATTTTCTACATGTTTTCCTTTCATTCCTGTGCAACCAACTGTCATAGTTTTATCTATCAGCTATCAATATTACATTCCTAAAATTTAATTTTGTAATAACATGACTGAACATAAGAAAATATAAAAACATAAAAAAGGGATATAACTTTTAGTAGCATTGTTATATCTTAAGTTAAGTCCCCTGGCTATAGAAAACTATATGAATTAAATGAGGTGCAGCCGGGCCAGGTCAGACAGACAGATAGACAGACAGATAGACAGACTGACAGACAGACAGATAGTCGGGAACGGGAGCCAAAATTACTTTAGATAGATCTCTTCCAATCATATTTTCTATCTATTCTTCTATTCTATCTATATTTTGTTGTTATGTTCGGGCCGAACATACATACATAGACAGATAGACAGACAGATAGACAGACATACAGACAGACAGAGATAGATAGATAGATAGATAGATAGATAGATAGATAGATAGATAGATAGATAGATAGATAGATAGATAGATAGATAGATAGATAGATAGATAGATAGATAGATAGATAGATAGATAGATAGATAGATAGATAGATAGATAGATAGATAGATAGATAGATCGGGAACGGGAGCTTATATGACTACTTATGAGATGCTCCCCACCAGGGCCTGGGCGAAGTCGGGCCGGGTCGGACAGACAGACAGACAGACAGATAGTCGGGAACGGGAGCTTATATGACTAATCATCATCAAGTGCCGTGCCGGCTGGCGTAGGCGTTCATGGCTCTCCATAGATCTCGGTATTTGGTTTTCTGGATCAACTCTGCTGCTGATATTCCTCCATGCCACCGTCTCAATCCATCCAGCATCACTTCTCTTGGTCTACCTCTGCCTCTCTTCCCCTCGATCTTTCCAGTTGTTACGATGTTCTCCAATGCCTCTCTTCTCATCACATGACCGAGGAAAGCTGTTTGTCTCTGTCTTATTGTTGTATATAATGTTCTCGTTTCGTTAGCCTGTTTCAGGCAGTCGTCGTTAGTTACTCTGGCAGTCCAAGGAATTCGCAACATTCGTCTCAGGAACCACATCTCTGTTGCTTCTAATTTCTTCTTAATTTGTTCATTTACATTCCAAGATTCACTGCCATACAGCAAAACTGGTTCTACATAGCATTTCAGCACTCTCTTTCTTACATTCAGTGATAGTGACTTATTGCATAAGATAATCTTCATTTTCTGAAATGCGGCGTTTGCCTGCCCTATTCTGCTCCTAATCTCTGTTGTACATCTTCCATCTGATGTTATAAATGCCCCTAGGTATCTAAAATTATCAACTTGGTTAAGGATTTTCCCTTCTATTTCTATTTCACATTTTGGTGTCGCCATTTTCTTTGATATTACCATTGTTACTGTTTTCTTGATATTCAAGGAGAGTCCTTTCCTTGCACTCTCTGTTACTGCTACGTCTAATAATTGTTGTAGGTCTGTTGAATTATCCGCCACCAATACTGTGTCATCTGCATAGCGTATATTATTTATATTATAACCTCCAACTAGTATTCCTGGCATCTCTTTGATCTCTCTCATTATTACTTCGCTATACAAGGAGAAAAGATCTGGTGACAAGACACACCCTTGTCGTACTCCTAGCTTTATCTGTTCGTAACTACCCTCTTTATTTCCCATTTTAATTGCTGCTACTTGTTTCCAGTAAATATTCTTTATTATTCTTAAATCTTTCCCATCAGTGTTGATATCTTCCAACATTTTAATCAGTTCATCATGTTTTACTTTATCAAATGTCTTAGTATAATCTATGAAGCATAAATATATGTCTCTCTGTTTCTCTATTGACCTTTCTATTAGTGTCTGTAATGTATAAATGGCATTGTTTGTGCCCTTTCCTTCCACAAATCCATACTGTTCTTCACTAATTTCCATTTTTTTGTTTTCTTTTTGGTTCTTCTCATTATGATTCTGAGTAGAAGCTTAGTGATATGGTTTATAAGGTTAATTGTACGAAAATCTTCACAATCAATTGCTCCTGGTCTTTTTGGTATAGCTATAAATACAAATTTCAGCATATCACTGGGTAAATATCCACTGCTGTAAATATCATTCAACATTTTGGTTAATATATCTACTCCAAATTCTCCCAATACTTCTAATTCTTCTATTGTGATTTCATCTGGCCCAGCTGCTTTTCCTTTCTTCATACGTTTCATAGCGTCAGCGACTTCTTCTTTCAGAATAGGTGGACCTTCTAAGTTACTATCTTCTGTTAATTCTTCCCTTTCTCCTTCATATAATTATCTTATATACTCATTCCACCCCTTCATTATAGCATCTTCCTCTAATATTATCTTTCCTGTTTTTGATTTCAAACACCCTGTATTTATTCTTATTTTTCTTCCTGTAAGCCCACTGATTTGTCTGTGCATATTTTTTGTATCTTTAATGGAATTTAATTCAATTTTTTGCATTGCTCGTTTAACCAACTTTCTTTAGCCTTCCCACATTTATCTTTTATTTCTTTATTTATCTTAGCGTATTCTTGTTTGTCATTTTTACTCTGTTTTCTTTTGTCCATCAGTTTTAAGATATCTTCATTCATCCATTTTTTCTTAGCTATGTTGCCTCTCTCCGGTAATACTTGAGGAAGAGGGAGGAGGAGGAAGAGGGAGGAGGGAGAGGGAGGAGGGGGAGGGGAAGAGGGTAGCAGGAGGAGGGGTGAGGAGGAGGAGGATTATAACGCATATGCCTGTAGATAACTGCAGTGAAAAGGTGGGTCTGTCTATCTATCTGCCCCGGCGTGGCTTCGCCCAGCTCCTGGCGGGTAGCGTCTCATTAAATTCATACAACAACAAAAAAAGTTACTTAAAAGAATGTCCTTCCACACACCATCCATTAGTTTTAATGAAAACTGTTTTTAATCACCTACATGACTGTAGATAACTTCTTTAAGCATAAAAAGATGAGTTACAATGTTATGCATTATGCATTATTGTTATGAAAACTTTGAAAATGCCTTAAAGATTATATCATTATTTATTATAACTCATATGCCTGTAAATAACTCTATATAAAGAGTTTATAAATCTTTGAAAACTATGCAACAATATGACTACAAGGTATATAGCAATGTTATTAAAAGTTATGCCCCTTGAAATAACTTTTCTAGAGTTAAGTCTCCTTGTTATATAGAAATTATAATGAAAAATGAAATATTAAATACTTTTAAGTAATTAGCCGATTTTACACTAAAGAAATATGACAGATGGCAGCGCGGGAATGAGAGGAAGACGTATAGACAATTTCATCTCAATCGGGTGGACCGTTCGCGGACACATAAAGGACATACATACATACATACAGACAGTCTCTTTTATATATATATATACTAGCTGACCCGGCCCGGCTCCCCCCAGACCCTGGTGGGGATCACCTAATTTAATTCATATAATTAGTCACATAAGCTCCCGTTCCCAACTATCTGCCTGTCTGTCTGTCTGTCTGTCTGTCTTTCTGTCTGTCTGATCCGACCCGACTTCGCCCAGCCCCTGTTGGGGAGCATCTCATTTAATTCACATAAGTAGTCATATAAGCTCCCGTTCCCGACTGTCTGTATGTCTGCCTGTAGGAGGATGAGGAGAAAGAGGGAGGAGGAGGGAGGAGGAGGGAGGAGGAAGGAGGAGGAGGGAGGGGGAGGATGAGGGAGGAGGAGGAGGGAGGAGGAGAGCAGGAGGAGGGAGGAGGAGGAAGAGGGAGGAGGAGCGAGTAGGAGTGGGAGGAGGACGAGGGAGGAGTAGGGAGAAAGAGGAGAAGGAGAACGCAGGAGGAGGAGGGAGAGGAGGAAGAGGAGGGAGGAGGAGGGAGTAGGAGTGGGAGGAGGAGGGAGAGGGAGGAGGAGGGAGGATGAGGTAGGAGGAGGAAGAGGGAGGAGGAGGGAGGATGAGGGAGGAGGGAGGAGGATGAGGGAGGGGGAGGAGAGAGGAGGAGGAGAGAGGAGAAGGAGGGAGGAGGAGAGAGGAGGAGGGAGAAGGAAGAGGGAGGAGGGGAGGAGGAGGAAGATGGAGGAGGAGGGAGGAAATGCGAGGACGAGGGGGAGGAGGAGGAGGAAGAGGGAGGAGGAAGAGGGAGGAGGAGGGAGAACGCAGGAGGAGGAGGGGGAGGAGGAGGGAAGAGGAGGACGAGGAGAGAGGAGGAGGAGGAAGGCGGAGAGAGGAGGAAGAGAGAGAAGGAGGAGGGAGAAGGAGGAGGTAGGAGAAGGAGAGGAGGAGGAGGAGGGGGTGGAGGAGGGAGGAAGAGGGAGGAGGAGGAAGAGGGATGTGGAGGGAGGAGGAGGAGGGAGGAGGTAGATGGAGGAGGAGAGAGGAGGAGGGGAGGGAGGCGGAGCGATGAGGAGGAGGGAGGAGGAGAGGGAGGAGGGGAGGGAGGAGGAGGGGGAGAAGGGAGGAGGAGGGAAGAGGAGGAGGGAGGAAGAGGGAGTATAAGGAGGAGGAGGGAGAAGGAGGGATGAGTGGGAGGAGGGAGGAGGAGGAGAGAGGCGGAGGAGGAGTAAGGAGGAGTAAGGAAGAGGAGTGATTAGGAGGAGGAAGAGGGAAGAGGAGGCGAAAGGAGGAGAGCGAGTAGGAGGGAGGAGGGCGAGGAGGATAGAGGAGGAGGAGGAGGTGGAAGAGGGAGGAGGGGGATTGAGGAGGAAGAGTAGGGAGGAGGGGAGGAGGAAGAGGGTAGGAGGAGGGGAGAGGAGGAGGTGGAGGAGGAGGATTATAACGCATATGCCTGTAGATAACTGGAGCGAAAGGGTGGGGAGAATCTCATTTAATTCATATACGTAGTCATATAAGCTCCCGTTCCCGACTATCTGTCTGTCTATCTATCTGACCCGGCGTGGCTTCGTCCAGCTCCTGGCGGTTAGCGTCTCATTAAATTCATACAACAACAAAATGTAACTTAAAAGAATGTCCTTCCACACACCATCCATTATTTTTAATGAAAACAGTTTTTAATCACCTACATGACTGTAGATACCTTCTTTAAGCATAAAAAGATGAGTTACAATGTTATGCATTATGCATTATTTTTATGAAAACTTTGAAAATGCCTTAAAGATTATATCATTATTTATTATAACTCATATGCCTGTATATAACTATAGACAAAGAGTTTATAAATCTTTGAAAACGATGCAACAATATGACTATAAGGTATATAGCAATGTTATTAAAAGTTATGCCCCTTGAAATAACTTTTCTAGAGTTAAGTCCCCTCGCTATATAGAAATTATAATGAAAAATGAAATATTAAATAATATTAAGTAAGTAGCCGATTTTACACTTAAAAAAATATGACAGTTGGCAGCGCGGGAATGAGAGGAAGACGTGTAGAAAATTTCATCTCAATCGGATGGACCGTTCGCAAACGCATAAAGGACATACATACATACATGCATACAGTCTTTATATATATATATATATATATATATATATATATATATATATATATATATATATATATATATATATATATATATATATATATATATATATATATATATATATATATATATAAGATATATATATATAAGATATATATATATATATATATATATATATATATATATATATATATATATATATATTATATATATATATATATATATATATATAATCTCTTGTCTCCTATTAATTCCAATAGTAATATAAAACACTGCTTAATTTATGTTTCACAGATGGTCTCTGAGTAATTCCAATAGTTATATATAACACTGTCTACTCTCCCTTCCACAGAGTGTCTCGGAGTCGTCCAGCAGTTATTACAACAAGATCAGGAATGGAACCGTGTCCAACATCGCCATCAATAGCTACAGCCCTTACTTCGGAGAAAACGAGAAAATATTTGCCACCTACTGGGTGGGATTGTGGACAATCCTGTGCTACATCTTGCCATGTTGTTATTAGGGGTTGGTGCATTCATTCTTATGGATCAACGCACGACTCCTGGCACGTTTAACACACTTAAAACAATTGAAGAAGGACTGCGTCCCATCGATTTCGACACGTTTATTGAATACACCTCAGAAACGTATAGCATGCTGACCCAGTCGTGACTTGCTCCATGCCCAACACTCCTAGTTGTCTAAGCCATGGTAGCATGTCATAGGTGCCCTGAGTTTGCTCTCGTCTCTCATCAAGGTCGCCATCAAATTGCTAACAACAGCTTTTGCTAAAGATAATACACAAAAGTCTACTTACAAGTGTCGGCCTCTAAACACTTCCCTATACACATTCACTGGGTTCTCACAATAATAAAGTGTCGCAACGTCCCATTGAATCAAGCTGGTGGCGTCGCCATCGCCCACTGAAATTCTGGCGAGTTAGCGATGTACAAGTTGCTGTGGTCACGTCAGCTTTCAGATGGCTCCGACTCCATTTCCCGATGTTCGCCGTCGCTGAGTCGTTCTCATTCTCCTTCAAATAAACTGAATCTTTAACATGGAAAATGGTTGATGGTCGTATTTTCTTCAACGTAGAGCAGTGGTTCTCAACCGGTGGGGAATTCCCCCCCCCCCCAAGGGGGGAATTTTGGGGTTTCCAGGGAGGGGGGGGGGGGGGATAAAGATCATTTCAAGATCGCGTTAATACAAGAACCGATTACTTGATATTGCTTTTCCCTTCATACTTTACAGTTATGCACATCTCATCCGTCTAAAATTCATTTTATAAAGTATACCCACAAATCACGTTTTATGTGGATGTCTAGACCTGTTTTAATATATTTACCTTACATTTTTATGTATACTGTGTAGGGGTGGGGGGATTTCTAGGTAGGAAATATGAAAGGGGGGGGGGGGGGAAATAACATTCTGAAATATGGTGAAGGGGGGCACGGGCCAAATTTTTGATAGGGGGGGGGGGTGATGACGTTCTGAAAATATGGTGAAGGGGGTCACGGGCCAAAAAAGGTTGAGAACCACTGCCTTAGGCAATGTAATCTAACTCATACTCCCGTGTTCTTGTTTTGTCTCCCTTGTCCAATTCCAATTCCAATTTTCAAAAACAAAAATTCCAATCTCAGTCTCTTTCAACCTGCTTCTTCAGCGTTGGTTAGAGTTGAAATCCGTGAGTTTGTGTGTATTGACACTGTTCCTCTTTGTGCTCTCTTTCGAGTTATTTTGGCTCGTGCTGGTTATAGCTCCCGCTATGTTTGGCGATGAAAACGCACTTACAGTGTATCTTAATCATCACATACGGCACTGAGTTACCTAACATTTACAGTGTCACTGTTTCTGGTGATCTGTTGTCGATCCCTTCCTGCAAATCAGGTATTTCAATGGTTGACGTTCGACTCAAAATGTCTGCAACAGTGTTCAATCTTCCCTTTAAGTGCTGGATGGTAAATGTGTAGTTTTGCAGAATCAAAGCCCACCTGTAGACTCTGTTATTGTGGGGAATGCCAGATTGCATCACAGACAAAGGAGAAATGTCGGTTTCGATCAAAAACTGTGTTCCTGCCAAAAATCTATGACATTTCTTAACACAATAGATCAAACTGAGGCCCTCCAATTCTGATGCTGAGTATCTGGATTCAGCAGGGCTAATTTTCCGACTTACGTACATTACTGGGTGGAACTTCCCTTCGTAGAACTGTCCTAGTACCCCAGATATGGAGATAGCACTCGCATCTGTACTTAAAAAATAGGTAAGTTTTGGATTAGGCAAACGCAGGATAGGTGGAACGCTAAAAAGGTATTTCAGTTTTTATTACGCGCTAATTAATCCTGCATCTTGTACAGATAATTTAGCCGAACCTTTTAAGATGTTAGAAAAAACACTGGTGATTTCCGCCAGATTTGGAATAAATTTACTATAGTAGTTTACCAGACCCAGTAAACTCCGAACCTGTTTCTTGGTCGTTGGCATTGTCACATTCAGAATCTTGGTGACGATTCTGTCATCTGTTCTTAATTGGCCCCTGCAGAAGGTATGACCTAGGAAGTCAATTTGTTCCATGCCCAACTCTACTTTGGTAGGCTTAACTGTAAGCCCAAATACTCGTAACCTGTCGAAGACTTGTCGTAGTTTCAGTAGGTGTGATGTCCAGTCTTCCGTATGAATACATATGTCATCTATATATGTAGAAACATTGGTCATCCCATGGAGAAGATCCCTAGTTAGACGGACGAAAGTTGCTTGAGCGTTACGAAGGCCAAAAGGAAGAAAGCGCCACTCATATAGACCTAAAGGAGTGGCGAAAGCTGTTAAGGGAATCGAATTTAGTTGCATCGGGACCTGCCAATAACCTTTCGTGAGGTCAAGCTTGCTAAATATGCGAGATGTAGACATGTCCAAGATCAAATCCTCGCATGCTGGGATTGGTTCAGCATCAATTTTGGTTATTTTGTTTAACCGCCTATAATCGACGCAGAGTCGAATCGTTGAGTCCTTTTTGGCGACAAGGACAATAGGGAAAGAATACTCTGACTGAGATTTCTGAATAATTCCGCTCGACTCGAGAGATAGTAGTTCTTTGTCGAGGTTCGACCTATAGTTTAGAGGGATAGAATAAGGTCGACACTTGATTGGTGTGTTGTCAGTCAGAATAATAGAATGTTCTATTCTGTCTGTCTTTCCTAGGATGTCAGAGAAAATGTCTCTGTATTCCGTCACTAGCTCTATTATTTGTCGTCGTTGATCGTCTGTAAGTTTGGTTTCTATCTTTATGCTGTCAATGGTCGCAGTTGTGTCTACAGTAGGGACTGGTAATTCCATCTCGTCTTCGTCTGTCTCGTTCAATACTGTTGTGGTACTAGCTGTGTGTGCTGTTACCTGGCTAAGTGTGTTTGCGATGTCGCTGTCGTGTGTCGCACTACCTAGTGAAGTTGTGTTGTGTACGTCTGTCGTCCGATTACTTGGTGTTGGTGCATTTTGTTCGTCTGTCTGTTGTTCTTGTCGTGAGAAGTATGGTTTCAGCATGTTGATATGAAATATCTTTAATTTTCCTTTTATCGATATTTCATAATCCACATCTGATATTTTACGTTCAACGTTGAATTTACGTTCACACTCAAATGGTCTAGATGCTAATAATGACCGTTGAACTTCGGCCGTCACATGCTTTCCCTTTCGTACAAGATGTTGACAAATAGTACACGCACGACAGAAAAATTTTATGTCAGAACAGAATTTAGGCCAGTAAAAGTGTGACAAAATTCTGGCTCGCGTTTTATCATAGGCCAAATGTCCAGCAAACGGTGACTCATGTGCGATCTTTAGCACATTTTGTCGGTATGTTACATGTAAAACCGTCTGCTGAATTTCATGGTTATTATTTGTGTAATAACGCATGAGAATTCCGTTATGTTTTCTAAAGTACCAAGAGGCATTTTTAGTCACTTTCGCTCGCTCACCCAACAATTTAAAATAAGGTGAGATAGTTTGGTCGGTGCTTTGTGCATCGATAAATGTCTGTCGAGTAATGTTGGTATCTGCACCACTTGGTGTTAATAGCTGTAGCATTTCGTTTTGGAAGTCAGTATAGTTTGTTTGTGTATCTGACCTTGTTACAGCGTTAGCCATGTGTGTATGTTTCCAGGCTTTTATGTCGTCGTCTCTACATTGTTTCAGTGAATCTAGGCATCCTACAATGAGATCCGTGCATGGATCTTGCAGGATTTCGCAGGTAAATGTGCCAGTGGGTATTTCTCAATGGTTCCAGAGAAAGTACGGCATTTGACAAATTCAGCCGTGTAATCTTCTTGTCTAGCAAGTTCTTTCCTTAAACATAGTAGAGTGCTTCCGCTATCAATTAAACATTGGCATGGTTGATCATTGACCAGTGCATCGTAGAACTTAAGTTTACCTCTGGAGGCACTGGCTGCGTTAGCATCTTCATTTGAACATGGTATTACGTGCCCACATTTCAATTTACCATCCGCATGAAACTGGTGGCATACGTCACATTTCTTAAAGTCTAATATGTCTGTTACTACAGCTACACTCTCACATTCACTCGTTGGTAACACATTCACAAGTTTCGAATCAATGTCACTCTCATCGCCTGATGATGTATCGATGAGTGCTGCATTATTTGCCTTCATTCGTTGCCTACCAAGACATTTACTACTATAGTGGCCATAGCTGGAACAAAAGTAACATTTAACAGCACGTTTAAATGATGTTCTTCTGCTTTCTTGCTTCTTTAACACTGCTTCTAAGTGTGACGGATATGCGGGGTTTTTATCACACATAGAGTAGCTAGGATGAAAAAGACTACAATACCCACATCGAGGTGGCTTCTGATATGGTTTGTCCTTCTTACGGTAATCTTTCTGATTGTAAGATCTATCAGGTACTTTGTTTGCAAAAGCAGTGATTTCTGTATCATGTGTTGTAGATTTAAATATGTCCCGATTAGATGAAAAATATGCTGACCCCCGTTTTTCTAATTGCTGAATGGATTCAATATCTGACTGTTGGAGAAACTTCACAAAAGGGGTAGGAACGGTAGATATCACCTTGTCCATTACCATAAGATCTTCTAATTTTTCATAGTTGTTACCCACTTTCGCCGCCCTAGTCCACTTTTTAAATGTGCTCTGCACGTTAGAGGTGTAGTCTAAGAAGGTTTCAGTTGCTTTTGGCTTAATTTGGGAGAACTGAATTTGGTACCCAGTGGCGTCTAAAAGAAAGTGTTGCATGATCCTATCGTGAATGTACTGATAATTGTTCCTTAGCTCTCTAGGCATGGATTCTATTACTTTTAACGGCTCCCCACTGAGGTTTCTCATGTAGATCATTGCCCAGTCATCCAAAGGTATTTTCTGAGTCTTTAGTTGGAATTCTATATTCTCAGTCCATGCACTAATTGAATCCCCTACACTGTATGGTTTGATAAGGCCTTTATACTTACTAAATTTGTTCTGTTCTTCTTGGCTCTTTTGTTTGCTAGAGGCTATATGTATGTTTGAATCTACCTCCATTTCCTTCATCTTTAATTTAGTTTCTGAGTCTACTTGTATCTGCTTTTGTTTGGTAGCTTTTTCTGCTTATTTGTTGGCATGATCTAAGTCTAACTGTTTCTGTTTGGTAGCTTCTTCTGCTTGTTTGTTGGCATGATCTAAGTCTAACTGTTTCTGTTTGGTAGCTTCCTCGACCTCTTTCATTTCTTTTTAATGCTGCCTTTCTAATGCTCTTTCGTCTCTCTCTAGAGCAGCCTTCTTTTCCATTCGAGCTATTTCTTCCTTATACTTTTGATCCGCCCACTTCTCTAACTTCTCTCCAGTGTGGCCCATTTCTTTACCTGCCTGGATACAATCACTTAGTGACGCCATTTTGTGGCTTAATGTTAGTTCAGAATTATATCACAGTAATATTCACACAATGGTTTGTAATAATGTGTTAGTAAATATACATCTTTACTGAAAAAGAAGATGCATGATTAATTTAGAGCATATCAAAATATTCTGAAAATATACTCATTTAATTCTTTGGAAAATACGGTTCTTGGGATGTTCCACCGCTGTCTTCCACACTCACAAAATGATTGACTTGATCACACAATGGATGCTTCTGTTTCGTAGAGCATCAAAAATTAGACACACGCATATGTTGTAAATACAATTTTTTCTTTCATGCGAATGATGAATGAAAAAATGTGATAGATAATGATAAATGGTGTTAATGAATGAGTGATATGATCGTCTGAATGATTGTCATGATTCGTAAGATGATTCGTTGTATGACAGTCGATGTCGTCTTGTCTTCACTTTCTGACTAGTTTGGTATAACTTCGTTCTAGGCTTCAGTTCAGTAGCTAATCTATTTCCTGAACATGAAGAATGGTGACATTGATGGCTGTGTCACATAAAATGAAATGTACACGATGGTTTGCTTGATAATATAAACTGATGATTGTATACATTTTCATTACTTTCCGTAGAATAACACACTGTCTCACTTAATTTTCGTAGAATCTCACAATTTGTAATTTAATTTTGCTTCATTGTGGTTCAAGCTCCACAAATGGTATGAACGTAATAATTCACAAGAGAAAATTATTTCTGCCATATATGCAAACAAATTTACATTACTTTCAAATATTTTAACACAGCAATGATGTTGATTCGTGCTTGTTGACGCTGGTTCAGAACTTTCTGATAACAATTGCCTGTTGACGTTGGTTCAGTGGCTTCTGACACCAATTGGGGTCCTGCCTGTCAGCAACTTGCTTGCTACAGGTCTTTCAGGACTCCCCTACTTTTGCACCGCACGAAATAACAACTCTTGTCATTTGCAAAAGGAATGCAATTTATTTAGAGCTGGCAATTTATAAGCTCTGCGAGCGGTATGCTTCATTGACATTAAACAACATGAATGTAATGAAGTGGTGAGAAATGATGCTAGTAATCACAATCTAAATCTAAAGCCTAATATTTAACTATTGCCTCGAAACTTATAGCATTTGTCAAGAACACGTCTACTCTCTAATCGTCTCCAGTCGGGTCTGTCTCCACGCTACACATTGCGTGGTCAAGCACGGACGCTGTCTCCTCCGTGCATTAGCGAGTCTTGCGTGCATGGAGTCCCAAGCACGCTGGCTCGTGAACTTGAGTAACCGGGCACTCCACGGTTACTCGTAAGGCCAAGCTTCCCAATGGCTTGGGGAAGCCCTCGCTCAACTGTCCTTATTGCTCCCTTGGTTGACACCAATGTGTCCCCTTGTGAAGCTATTTATAGCGCTGGTGTCTCTCCTGTCTGGTGTCTCCCTACTAGACTTGTCTTAACTCTTATTAACTCTCTACACCCTTATTGGAGATTCTGACATTCATCATCATCATCATCATCATCATAATCGTCATCATCATCATCATCATCATCATCAACAACCAGAAGTAAACTGCCGGCTGACGTGGGCAATCATGCCTCGTCACAAATTGCAGTCTCCAACGGCATGGATCACCTCGTGTGATGGCTCACGTCCATGACACAAGACTGTCAAGAATATTCTCACGCTGTCTTCTTCTATCTCTTATTTCGCAAATCTTTCGGGTTATCACAGCATCTTCCAGCTTTTGTCTTCTCATAGGATGTAACCAACTCACAATTCAGCACAGCACATATGGACTGAAAATTCACTGAAATCTACATAACAACAGCTTGGCAAATATGGAGGATCTTATCTCAGTGAAATGAACATTGACACTTACGAAATGGCACTGATGGGCACTGACAAGAGAATCATCACTACGGCACTGATTAGCATTGGAACGATTGGCGTATTATAAGAGCAGTTTAAACTTCACCAAAATGGCCATTGAAAATCATCTGAATATTTGAAGGAATCGGCAGGAATATATAATTTTAAGTTGAAAATCATGAAGGCTTCAACAATTTCATCATCAAGTTATTGAAGATGAAGTGACAGTGATAAGTGCGTCACTATCGATACGTCAAAGAACAGTGAATCTCAACATTATTGCTTCAAAGGTGCTTGCTTGCTTTTGTGTTCGATGGCTTGAGCTCCAACGCAAAGTCCTGTATATCGGATGAAGGCATCCTGTTGTCCAACATCAGTGTGATGTCATAGAGGACCTGAGGTTTGCGTGAGTATCCGTTGTCCCATGTCTGGTTTATTGGTGTGCAGACTGGTGGCTCCTCGCCGTATAGGCAGACACTCTTCGACTTCGGAGGAACAATGTTGATTAAAAAATCAATTATGTTTCAACTAGAACTACTTGTTGTCGGCAAATTTAACAACCTGCTGATGTAATTTTGGAAGACACAGAGCAGGCGACGCACTACCAATAATCTGAACGGCCGATTATCCTAAGCATTTCTGGTACTCGGATTGTAGGCAACCCGTTGGAGGAGACCGAAAACGACATCAGGACAGGATTCGGCTAAGTAAAGTTATTTCTTTGTGGTTTGTTTGTGCCTTTTGTTCGGTGGTCCGGGGTTTTATAAATTCTGGCGAACTCGACTATCATCCTGTCTGCCCGGTGTCGCCATTGTAAAATGTCTTGTCTACACGTTGCGATATCACGCCATTAGTGTTTCTTGTTGTTTTAAAGTTCATATTTTTCTGTCTCACAACTTAGATTTATTCTCCTTGTGGTGTTAATCTTTGTTTATATGGCGTAACAACAAATGTGACACTCCACATCATCTCAGCCTCACAGACAAGATTACTAAATCAGCCAAGAACAGACAGCATCGTCTTGATTGAGGATAATCCATATAAGATATTCCTGTTTCTGCTATATTTTGATACTACCAAATCAAGTATATTATATTCACTTATTTTATAACTGATAAACATTTCTACGTTTATTATTTGCTTATTTATAACTGAACCATATCTACATTACAAGAATTTGTAGCTGTTGGTAAGAAACGTGGTTTGTCAAGTCCGAAACTCCTAGCATTGGCTAAAGAAGAATATAATGCTTTCAAAGAACAACAACGTGATTAAAGAGCTGCAGCTAGACAATCAGAGAAAGAGAAACTAGCTATACAAGAATCCATCTTAAGACTGGAATACGGGAAATTAGCTTCTGAAGAAATTATTAAAGAGGAAGAATTAGCTGCTCAAGAAAAACAAAGAACAATAGAAATAGCTCTTTAAAAAGAAAGACTACTAGCGCAGGAAAAAAAAAGCAATAGAAATAACTTTGAAGAGAAGAGATTAGCTACATAGAAGGATACACAAGACATTGAAATAGCTTTAGAAAGAGAAAGACTTGCTTTCCATAAGGAGAAACTAGCAGCTGAGCAGGTAATGAAAGAGAAAGAGATTGAAGGGAACTTAAAGGTCGAACAGTTAGAGACAGAGAAAGACTCACAAATTGCTCAGGCCGAATTGGCAGCTAACTTTGGACCCCATCAAGCGGTACCAAGGTCGTATTCGAAACTTTACACAAGGTGATTCGATTTCAGCATGGATCACTAATGTTGAGATGTTAATGAAACATTATAAGGTACCATCAGATGAATTGGTAATACTGTTCCACAAGCACTTGTTCCATAAGCACCTTTAAAGGTCGTGGAAGTAATACCAGAGAACCTACGACCAAACAATCAATATGTTAAGGAAAGAGTTCTTAGCTATTTTTCTTTAGATCATGCTGGTTTACGAACAGAATTCAGGCCGCTGACATCGAAGGCGAATTAGACCTTCCTTAATATTTAATTAGAAACTCTGTCGCTATTTGACAAGTGGCGGAAGTCAGCAATTGTAGGGGATGACTTCCATAAGCTGAGAGATCTCATGTTGAGGGACAAGCTGATCTGAGCGGTGCCAGTTGCAATGTCAATGCTCCTTGTAGAGAACAAATGTGAAACAGTGACAGAGATTGAGTCCAAAAGCGAGGCGTATTTCAACGCACATAGATATGTATACTCAGCTTGATTTTGATGTAGGTGCAGGTGCTAGATTCTCTCAGCAGAGATCAAAGATTACACCAGATAAACCCCAACAATATAGTCAACAACCACGATATCAGCAGGCATACCAATGTAGATTTAGTCAACAAAGACCTTTTCCTTATCCATCAAAAAGGTAGCATGATTGATTGTATATACTGTAGAAAAGCACACGGATCTTTTTAGATGTCTAATAAAAATACTAAGTATGATGCTGCGTATATTAACAATGTGTCTTTAAAAAGAACCACTAAGTATACTGATTATAAAAAATCAGTTAAAAGATTACATCTGCAAAAGTTTTGGACACTTGGCCAGAACGTGTCGGCTACAACAAATACAGAAAGATGCCAATATGGCGAACATGATTTCAAGCAGCAACACTGATGATGTGAAAGAAACTAAAGCAGTTACAGTTACAATTTATCCCAATGACTCTCGATGTGAAATTTGTCGAGAATTTCACAAAGACGGAAACCCTGCTTGTGGCCACAGTGTACCTATGCAGGAGGCAATTTCCGAAAGCATACAGATGGCACCAGAAAAATTCACGGGGGATTTGTGAATGAAATAATAACTACATGTGTGAGAGACACCGGCGCCTCTATAGCAGGGATAGACCACAGATTAGAAAAGAAAGAAGATTACACGGGTAAGAACGTGGTTTGCAGGACGTTTGGTGGTACTCTTGAGAAGTACCAGATCGCATGGGTACATATAACCTTTCCTTACTACGAACGTAAAATAAGAGCTGCTGTGCTACCACGCTCATGCGCAGGTCTCCTAAGTGGAAATATACCAAACGTCAAGGACTGCACCGACGAAGAGGCACGACGACGTTAAAGTATATATCCGCCGGTAAATTCAGTCACAAGAGAGCAAAGTAAATGAAACAAAGAAGAAGACAGCCAAGCAAGGTAAGTGGAGATTCATGTTAGATAACAACATACTTACTAGTGTATAAGAAAGAAGCAGTACTTGACTATCAATCTGTGTTGCCATTAAAATAACGCAGCAAAGCGCCGAAATTAGCACAATACTCACCATTTGCCGGGTACATAGGGATGGCCAGGACCGAGCACAGAATCTTGTCGCTGTTGTACTGGCTAGGCTACACAAAAGGGTTGACACCCGAAGGCAGAAGTTCAGTAAACGGACTTAGCATTCCGACCATTCGAGAAAATAGCCGTCAACATAGTGGGACCCCTCAAAACGACAACGGACCGTGGGAATAGATTTTATTAACAATGACAGACCTATGCACAAGGTGGCCAGATGCTATTCTATTACAGTTCATCACATCCAAATCCACCGTAGAAAACTATTTTCAACCATTTGTAGTCGAATATTAGTCCCATAGTGCATACTATTAGGTAGGGGAAGCCAATTTATCTTTGAGGCAACCCACTGCGCAATGAAACAACTAGGCATCCAGCAGTCATTTAGTTCCCCATATAAACCCTATGACGAAGGGGGTTAAGGAAAATTGTAACGGGGTACTTAAAAGAACTCTAGGTAAGGTCGCAGCAGATCGTCCAAAGGACTGGGACATAATGATGCCAATTGTCCCATTTGCATACCGAGAGGTACCTCAAGCAAGTACAAGATACTACCCGCGGGGCAAACCAATGAGGCCCTATGTTACTGTTAAACAAGATATTAACAGGCAAAGTATACGACCACCCGAAAAGGGAGAGGTACGACATGGTAACATACCTAAGAGAGAAAATAAAGCAGTCTGTAAATTTGCAAGAGAGGCGTTATAAATACAGGACATAAATACCGGCATTATGATAAAAGAAAGGCTAAGACAATAGTCTTAATTTAAGGATAAAAACTCCCAGATCCTAAGGATTCCCTAATAGTATTATGGCAGGGACCATATGAACTCAGAAGAAGATCAGTGATCTTCGACTACCAGATAAACACCAATTGTAAGAAAAGTCTTTCATATTAACATTTTGAAACCATACGTTGACAGACATACGGACAGAATCGTGACAGCAGGTTACCTAAAGTTATACATGCATCACTGTGTTTAGTGATCAATTAGCAACGTGATGATGCAATAATGGAGAAAATCCCTACTCCATTTATTTAATGTGTTGATAATTGGAAAGCAATCCAGATAAAAACAAAATTATCACAGAAAGATATAATAAAACTGGAAACAACACTTCAAAAATTTCAACATAACATAACTCTAATATCAGATACACAATTAAAAGTGAAACCATACCCAATCCCAGTACATTATTTAGAAAAAGTAATGTCTGAAATATCTGAACTAGAACAGTGTGGTATTATAAGAAAGCCCACCTCTAATTATTGTTCCCCTTTGGTAATTTCAAGAGAAAAGAAGATACAATCAGAATGTGCGTTGACTAACGCAAGATTAACGCATTAATTATGTTAGATGCAGAACCCAAGCCCAATGTAGGTGATCTCAATGATGGCATGGGAAAATCAACTTTTTTTCCCAAACTAGATCTGAAAAAATGTATTGGCAGATTCCTATGGCTTTGTCATCAATGCATGTAACTGCATTCGACACCCCTCTAGGCCTATACGAGTGGACATATATACCTTTTAGGTTACATAACGCACCAAACACATTCATGCGAATGATGCGCAGCTTGTTGCAAGGCATCAAAAATGTAGCAACGTATATGGATGACATATGCATCCATACAATCAACATTGATGACCACATTGAAATCTTTGAACAGTTATTTCGAAAAATAGAATCATATGGTTTGAAAGCAAACCCAATTTTTTTTTCAATAGACTTTCCGTAGGAAAGTCTAAAATAATAACACCCCATAACTATAATATAATCCATAAGGAACAACATATATTCATAGACAACTTGTATAAAACATAACATCTTTTTCCACTTGCAATCTTTCTAAAGTTTTCTATTAATCTCCCAGCTTGATTGCGTTATCTGACAATCATTTCTGGGTCACTCATGACTGAGCCCTCGGCTTACCTTCGGTTTACGCCACCTAAGTTATTGACGTAAAGCCCTTCGTAATAATATCATTAGCATGTAAAGACGTTGTACTATCATATCGACCTGTAATTCCTCCATCTTTCTTTTTAATTCTGCTATCCGCCTTTCCCATGTAACAACTTCAAGTCTATCGTCACGATTCTATAATGTACTCAATTTGTGCAAACCGCACCTTTCTTATTTCTTGTGAAATTATCCACACTCCTATAAATCCCTTATAACCCGTAATCTATATCGGTATAACCCTTCAACATATCTACTTGCTTACTTATGAGCTCGTTTGCTCATCCATTTCTACCTTTATTATAGGTAAACCTTTATTATATAGCATGCTCTAATACTTTATCTGCTATACAACCCCAACAACTTTTCAACGCACCATTATCAATGGCGAACATCAACACCTATAATTCCGCCCTTTTACGAGCGGAACTTCTCACATCCCTAGTTAAATTGACGCAACTACAATCAAATGGCAAAATTTAATGCCAAATCATTGCTCAATTCAAACTTAAATTCCTCAACACTCTCTGCAATTAATACGAAATTATTTTCAAAATAATACACTATATTATTCGGCCGCTTGTACGGGCAGAATCTTTTACATTCCTATACAACTGGGCTCAACAAAATCAAATGGTAAAGTTTTGAGCCAACTTAATTCAAACTTTAAACGAAAATATTGTAGAACATAACAATTACTACTAATTCTTATCCACAACAAAAATTATCTACATGATTCGGCCGCTTGTACGGGTAGAATTTCTTATATCCTTACACAACTGGACGCAACAAAAATCAAATGGCAAAGTTTTGTGCCAATTCAACAATTAACTCAATTTTCAATTATACCAAACCCCTAACAACTTTAACAACTTTTTACTCCTCTGGCTGCTTTACTAGGAAACTTCCCCAAAATTATACAGTGTGATTCCTTAATTTTCTCATTAGAAATGTGAGCCTTCCAAAGTAGACAGTCGAGTGTCGACTTCTCAACCATCCCTTCACAATACCCCATCTCTATTTTACAGCACTCTTTGTATTTTATTTTAGGACCCATTTCCTAGTCCTCTCTACAAAACATATTCTATACTCCATGTACCGCTTTAAGTTCCTTCTCCATTTTCTCGTTCATTTAACTCATTAATTACTTGGTAGCAGATCCGCAATGCGTAGTCATAATTCCAAACTACTATTCTATACTTCTTGTCTCATATGCTTACTTTTCTATAGTTTTCAGAAAGCCTTCTACATGACCCTACCAAAATTACTATATAATCTTATTCTTCTTTGCGTTCATCTGGAGTGATTTTTTCAGATGTGATTGCGGTGTGTCTGGTTAGGCACCCTCGGGTCGAACCCTCAGGCCAACACATCCTACTTTTAGCGTGCATTTTTGACCAGGTTAGCAATCCTGGGAGACTCTCACTTTTGTGGTACCGTCCACATCCCAGATGGTCAAGTTTAAACAGTCGAAGACTACACGGTCATCCCTCAAGTGAAGGCAGGGACAGTCCATAGCATTTTCCGCCATCCTGGGTGGCTTCCATAATTGCAGAGCCGGCACATAACGCTCTGGTGCTGGGTTTACCGAGGGAATCGTCACGTCCTGCTCATGGCTGTTTTATTTCCTCACTTCAATATATTGGGCATTCCGCTCGCCCTGGGCCGTTCCTGCACAAACCAGTCAGCTCTGCGGTTGGTTTCCACTAAGCGAGTTTTCGGACATGTGCTTGTCCCTGTACCCATCAGAGCTGTTCCAGGCACGGCGGACATTCGGAAAACTACCTAGTCAGAGCTGTTCCGAACAAGAGCGGCATTCGGAAACTAGGTAGTCAGAGCTGTTCCTAGCACGAGAGACATTCGGACGAGACATTTCACTCGCACGTAATTGCGTAGTGTCAATTTTTAGTTTGCCACCCGTAGGACGACACTTCCGACTTCCGGCGGGTATTTTTTAATGAGGTTAACCTTCCTCTGATTTCGAGGCACGTTAGACTGTTGTGATGTCGCCCACATCTCAGCTGGTCAAGATAGAACGACCAACGACATCGCGGTCGGCCCTCAAGGGAAGGCAGGGGCAGATAATGGGCAGTCCCTCGCTATCCAAGGAGGCTTCCATAATTGCAGAGCCGGCACATATTGCTCCGAGACTGGGCTCACCCGAGGAGTTGCCACGTCCTGCTCATGGCTGCTTTAGTTCCTCACTTCCATGTATTGGGCATCTCGCTTGCCACTGGTCGCTCAAGTGAGCTCCAGGGGCGGTCAGACTGCGGGCGACATCCACTCGGTAAGCTTTTGCTTTTGACTTTGGACCACGCAATAGGTTCGCTTGCCGTGCGTTCCATTTCGCGTTATTGAGACGTTTCTCCAGTTTTATCTACACTCTCTATGAGTTAGATACAGACAGTTTTCGTAACCATTTCCTTCGACTGGGGCAATTTACTGACTTTTTGTACTCGCTCACGAGGTAGGCTACATGTGCTGCCGGCTCAGCACCTTACCTTCGTGCAGCAGTCAGTGAGAAACGGCCGGGCCATCTCATCCGGGAATCCAACATATCCCTCAGCTGAGAGCCTTCAAACAAGTGTCAGAACTGGGCATGTAGCTTGCTCAGTATCTCGCTTCCAATTTTTCGGTAGGTGGATATCGGCCCGACTCTCAGATCCGAGGGTCTGTGGCTTAGAGGCGTTCAGCCTAAACCCTCGACAGAGAGCCTTAGAGTATTGTCCGTAACAAGAACTGCCTTCATGCGCCTGATTTAAACTTTTGACTGCTATCCTCAGTCTCCTGCAGAGCAGCAGGTTGTGTCTCTCTTAGTCTGGTCCCTATCCCATACGCTGTCCGATATGTAGTTTTCACCCATCGGCAAGCACATGGGGTCAACGGGACACTCAAGCTCCCCCACCACGGCAAGGTGGAGACACATCGGGGGAGATATAATCTTATTCATAAGAATCTCTGAGAATTTATCGCTTTATCTTTCTTTTCATGACTTCTATCCTCTTTTTCTTTAAAACTGCGAGGTTATTACTAAACATAGCATCTTCTGAGTCCGTTTCTCCTTTGCTAGGATTACTGTCGTTAGAATTATGATGACCGTAGGGCATCTCTTCGTGTACCGTCGTATCGTCAATTAATGTTTCTGCAGCTAATCTTTCTTTTCTATCTTGAACTCTCTTAAATCTTTCCAACATTGGCATCGATTCTTCACTAGAAGAACGTTCTCTACTCTTTCGGGCTCTCTTTACTTCCCTCTTAATATCCATCTCAAATCTCTGTTTTATAGCTGTTTAAGTATTTCTATACGGTGGATTATCTCCTTCTGAAAAGTTAACTCTACTACTTGAGGTACTAATATCTGATGGTAATGTAGTGATCTTTTTGTTAGAGGAATAATAATTTAGACTGGAGGATATTTGTGATGATTCTTCTGAAGTTTTCTCTTTTGGGGGAAGGACATAAGTAGTTTGTCTTTTAAAATTTTCCCTAGGAGTCTTAAGTTCTAATATCTTATTTTCATCTCTGCGCAAGTCCTGCACGTGTACTTTAACGCAATGGCCATTTAATTGGTTCTTTATTAAATAGGATACGGATCCTACTCTTGCTAATACTTAATATCCTGCTAACCAATTGTTGTCAAATTTGGATTCTTTGTGATCATTTTTGTTTAATACTCTATCTCCTATGTTAAAGTCTTGGACTTGTGTGTTTTTGTCAGCATACTTCTTCTGTCTTACGAATGCTTTCCTAACATTCCTATTCAAATTTAAATGTGCTTTGTGAATTTCTTGAAAAATTACCTCCTTAAAACCTCAACCAGGTATTTTCTTCTAGGTTTCAAAATTTATTATTAATCTGCCAATTTCTGTCATCTATATTTATAACTTATCATTACCCGTCCTAATAGTCTAAGGTCTTATAGAGGCCATGAGACTTCTAAGTTTATCCTCTGTGTCAACTCTCCGTTGTTTTTGTATTATACTTTCTACTAGACTAACATCTTTCTTTTTTGAAAGTATCTCTTTCTCTCAACTTTGGTATTCGTCTTCTAGCCTTCGCTACTTTTCTGCCATATATATTGGTATCTTGTTCTAAAGAGTCACTAACTAGAAATTTGCTTGCTTGCCTACCATCGACTATCCCGTACGAGGAAACATCTCTCTTCGAGACAGAATCTGCTCGTTGTACAATCCTCTCGTTTCTACTCATTCCTTTTAAACCCCTGTCTGGTATGTATTCTACATCAAAAGTTGCGAGGTCTGAAAATTCTGATTCCAGGGACGACTCAGATTCTTCTGTTCGATATCCATGATTATATATAAGCAAACATCTTTCATTTCTAGCCCTAACACTCTTTCTAATTTTCTTTCTGGTGTCCCCTATCTTTTCCTCCCTGTTCACCTTACGGTCTGTCTCCTTACCTTTGCCTGTAACTCTTTTTGCTAACTTCAACTGAGTCTGTTCTGTTGCTCTTGTTGAGCCGGTCTGACTACTGTCAAACGTCCAATTGGAAGAATTAATTCCTTTCCACTCTGGATGTTTTTCTTTTACGATTTTCTTATTTCTTTTTAATTTAGTTAACTTATGATCACGTACATTGTCTTCTATATCTGCCAACCCGGCTAAACTTTCTTCTTCATTATCTGAATACAAATTTATTAACCTAGTATTCAGCACTGCTCCCTGGCCATTTTCTCTCTCAGTATCTCTAACCGCTATCTGCCGATGCTCTGACTCATCCATCCTTTTCAATATACTTGTACAACAATCATTTAATTTTATGGGAGCATGTTCCACTGCTCTGTCAGTCTTTGATTTCAGAGTTTCCAATGTCCTCTGCAAGCGCTGATGGTCTAGCTTCAGTGATATGAATTATTGTTCCTCCTGCTCTCTCTGCTGAGCCAGTTTCTGAAGACCTTCTACTGTTTTCTGAAGTCTGTGATTTCCTACACTGAGATCCGAATTCTCCTGCTCAATCACTTCCAGTCTGTCAGCAGTATGTTGTAGTGTAGCCATCTTTTGATGCAGATCAGCGTTCTCTTTCTTCAGGGACTTAGCTTCCTGCTCAAGCTCCTGAACACAGCGAACGTTCTCCTGCAGCTGATGACAAGTGCGCTGGGGCCGGCGGTTGTCAAACTCTAGCTTGCTGAGCTGAGGTGAGAGTTCTTGGCTGTCACTGTTTCCAGCAGGCGTCTGTTCTCTTTCTTAGTTTGTAGCAATGGATTTTTATTTCCTGTTTACCAAACTGTGTCTGAGGACTCTTCTTCACATTATTTACTGTCTGTGTCTGTGTCTCCTTTTCCCGCTTGACACTAAAAACTAAACATACTTCTTGACTACTTGAGGTCCTGTCTGACAGAGATTGTTCTCCTTGGCTCGTCTTTGCAAGTGAATATCGCAGTCGTTTAATCTCGAACCATTGATTTCGTAATGCTCTCACATCTTCACTTTTAGATGGCCACTTCCATCGTTTCTTATTAACATTAATTTGCTGATAATTACCAACTTCTGAGTTTTTATTTTGTTTTTCCATATATCTCCGTACCCCTGTCATATTTATACTGTTAATATCACGCCTGCCGTACTTTCTCTCATCATTATAAACCGGCTGTATTCTATTTAAATTTCCCTTGCCATAACATCTGGTACAAATTGCATATGCCACCCTATCACACGTTTGCTTCCACATCCAGTCCACCATAACTGGAATTCCACGGAGTGACACTTTCAAATTATCTAGCCATTCTGCTGTCTCACATCCTAGATCTCTATAAAACAGGTGCATGGTAACTCACTATGCATAGAACACTTGCTTTTTAAGGATATATCTAATACAATTACAGTGATGTCCGCCCGCCGTTTTTAAAATCGTATACCTCAGAGTTGAGATAAGTCTCTACCATGCTGTTGTCGGATCGATATATCTAACGTGCATATATTTCCCTAGAACATTCAACAAAATTGTTGTGTGATTGTTTCATTAATGTTCTAAACTATATTATATATCACACTCTAACTAGTACTAATTAATTATAGTATTTCAGTCAAACTAGTACTTAATCAGTATACACGCGTTAAAGTTCTTTATCACACGAATAGGTTATGCCAAAACATCATCCCAGTTTTTGTTCTTCAACATTATGATTAGGAAATTTTGGATCCTTTCACAAGAAGATTCCAGTCTCCTTAGGTTCTTTTCATGGAACAGTTTACGATTATAGGTCGGATGGATGTTGAACGATGGTACAGGTGTAGCATTCTGATCCATTCAAACATGGGGTTCAACGTAGTACGAACAAGGAGCAATGGTTTGCAGCGGAACATTTGTATAAAAAATGCTCCAAGCAACCAGACATATCCACGCACTCTCACGATGGTGATAAGTTATAAAGACATCTAAAATTTCCGCTAGGCGTACTTTAGTAGACAAACGTGTGTGACTAGACTCATATCAAAGATTATCCTCTTGATAACTGTTACTGTTATCCAGTCAGCGGATTGTAAAGCACATAGAAAATTCCTCCCGTGACGTTACAGGTACAAAACATATTACTTGTAGATTATATCGAAAATTCATTCCATTGACATTAAATACGTCACGTATGTGGTTAGGAAATATTCCTAACGATGCCTTCTATTGTGACAATATCTTCTATTTACGTCGTATGTAGAAAATTTTTGTAGAATATCGTATCAATGCAATGTACCACACTATCGTCTGTCAAGACGAAAAGGTACCAGAATATCGTATGAAAAAAATTATAACTATTATCTTGAAACCATTTAAAGCTCCAGAAACTTCCGAGACATCTCCAACAAGGAGTTATCAATACATATGATTATTTAGGGTAACGTTTTGATGTGGTTCTCTCTCTGACAAGTGTTTTGAAATTATTTGAACCGCGACATCCCGAGTTCTAAGCCTGGTAACGGCACCAAATCGCCCTGTTTAACAGTACAGCCGTGTCATACACCTGATTAGATTACTTAACTAGTTTGCTTCTTCTGATCGCTTCCTGGAGTATTCGCGTTGTGGAAGGTGCTCTTGTCTTCATAGGTTAATTTAAACTTTCATTCCACGACGAAAATTACGCCGATGTAAAAACTTCATAAATTTAATTTAGAAATCTTCTTCAAATCGCTACAGAAGCACAGTAGCACATACAATGTTTATACATTAAGATTATGTTAATACATATCATATCATACCTTCATATTCCACATCTATGGAATAAACTTAAGAAATTGGAGAGTCACCTTGAATGTCTCCTCCGACAAAGTCATGCTGACTTTGGTTACTGCGAATATGCGACAGTTTCCCAAAATTTGAAATATCCTCAACAAATCATTCGTTTCTATTAAGTATAAACCTTCATGGTACGATTCATTAACAACATTGCTCAACCTTAAGATCTGATGTCGGTAAAATTAGCTGGGCCGCTTCTATATGCACTCTTGATGTTATCCTTCAACTTGCTGGCTCTTTTAGAAATCATCATACTCATGTTGCCTTGTTATCGTTGCCGTCACTAATCCCTAACAATGCAACGTAGTACTCTTTTGTGCATTCTCGTGCACAATATTTACTTTTTCATCAAACTTCCCCATTTATAAGTTTGCAACAATATTAACTCTCCCCCATCACCAATTCTGTTGCACTATCAAATAACAAACCTCTTTATGTCTTTGAAGGAGGCTATACAAAACATTCTACGAGTCATAGATGGTCTCTAATCCTTCAGGACTATGACTTTGACAGCTGTAACATCCCAGGAAAAGACAATAATTTAGCTGACATACTAAGCAGACTGTGACTTGATATTAATTAGAGACCAGAACGGAATAATCAACTGACAAGAATATTAACAGGATAACGCTAAGTTGTTCACACTGTTACATCATAATCATGAAGTGTGCTGAAAATTTCCTGGACCTCAGGATTCTCAGACGGAACATGGGCACGCAAGAAACACATCCCTTGACGTTTTAATTTAGTATTACTTAATGTGTATTGATTAATAGCTTAATTTCTTTTGTACATTGTTGTTTTCAGAACACCTTAAGAAAGGACAAGCGACACAAATTAATTGGACTGAAAAACATAATGAACTTCTACAACAGATTAAGAAATTATTCAGTAAACAGCCTGTATTAAAACGACAAGACACATTCACTCTTCAGATTCACCAGCTAATAGAGCTATACTTGCGAGAAGGACAAGTCCCACATGATTTAAAAGATTCAAGCATCATAACACTTCAAGAACAAGGGCGATCGAAGCTACCGCAATAACTATACGGGTATCTCTGTTCTGTGTATTGTTGGAAAAGTATTTGCCAGAATTGTTTGGCGCAGACCTAAAGTCCTGGGAGATCAAGTCGACCCCGAATCACAGTGCGGCTTCCGACAGAACTGGTCTACCATTGATATGATATTCTCATTGCAACAAATGCAAGAAAAATGCACTGAACAGAATCAACCACTATTTATTGACTTCATCTACCTCACGAAGGCATTTGATGTGGTCAGTCGTGAGGGTCTGTTCAAGGCACTAAAGAAGATTGGCTGCCCAACAACTCTTCTGTGCATTGTGGAATCGTCCCACACAGGCATGAAGGGTATAATACAGTTTGATGGTGCGGCTTCACAAGAGTTTGAAATCAAGAGTGAAGTTAATCAAGGTTGTGCACTACCCCCCCCCCCCCCACCATCTTTGGAATATACTTTTCACTTCTACTGGAATATGTCTTTCATGATCATGATGCCGGTATATACATTCACTTACGCTCAGATAGCGGCCTCTATAATGCTCAGAGATTGAAGGCCAAGACCAAGATTAGGAGGGTACTGATCAGAGAGTTGTTTTTATTTCTTCAGCTGTGCTGCAATTACGTCTCACTCTGCGGAAGAATTACCACAAATACTATCTGCATTCTCAAATGCTTGTTCTGAATTTGGTTTAACAATTAACAAAAAAGAAGACACATATTATGTCACAAAGTGCACATGGGGTACCATCAATCGTTATTGAAGACGCCGAACTGGAGACAGTAGATAATTTTACATATCTAGGATCAGAGGCGAATAGCAAATTATCCCTATATCAGGAAATCAACATCAGGATTGGTAAGGCAACAACAACAATGAACATGTTAGCAAAACGAGTCTTGGAGAACAGGAAACTTACTGCCAAAACAAGTCTTTGTCTACCAAGCCTGTGTCCTTAGTACTCTTTTTATGGCAGTTAAACCCGGTCAACTTACACACACCAAGAGAAACGTTTAAACAGCTTTCATATGCGGTGTCTGCGAAAACTACTTCGTATTAAGTGACAAGACACAACCACAAATACTGAACTATTGGAAAGATCAAGTTGTGGGACAGTGTGTTCCATGCTCATTCTTCGTAGACTTAGATGGATAGGACACGTTAAGAGGATGGATGATGGTAGAATACCAAAAGACATACTTTTTGGTTGACTGCAGATGAGTAGGAGATCTTAGGGTCAGCTTCTACTACGATACAAAAATGTGTGTAAGCGGGATATGATTAATACAGGCATTGATTATGCACATTGGGAGCAAATCACCACAGAACGTGTTGCATGGAGGCAACTATCAGAAATGGAATAACGACAAAGGAGAAAATGATTACAGATAAAGCACATACAGAGCGTGAGAGGCGAAAGATGGTGCATGATGGCGGAAATGACCCTGTTTTCACATGCATCCACTGTGGACGAATATTTTCAGCGCGGATTGGCCTTATTAGCCACACTCGCCACCACCATGTGTTGTAGTTATTATGCTTTTTTGAAGCACAATGTTCCAAACTATCGTCTGTCAAGACGGCAAGGTGCCAAATGTGTTGGTACATTATAATTTGTCAGATGCTATAATCAAGTAATAATCAAGAGTCAGAGCAAGATCAATGGTATTATCATCAATATTTTGATTATGAAAGGAAGATGCATGAAGGGCGGGTACACTCATATCATAACTACATGTGGAAGTCTGTTTTCAGGAGTATTACCAGTTCTGGTAGACATTATATACTAAGTAAATATGTTTACGCATCATTATTAATAAACAAAATTCATTCATATATTCACACGTTAATAACCAGTAATTCATCAAAATTGCTATTGTATAATAACATATTGCAGACAATTTTGCATATCACAGAACCATGATAAATGATGTTCAACTAGTCGTCCAAACAAATTCATATTTTTCAGATGTGTTGGACATCATCATAAATACTAGACATCCACTTCAAGAAAGTATACCATAATCATTATTAAGAATCATATACCTAGCATACTCACCATCTGGTGTCGAGGAACCAACTTGGCAAAGATTGTTCTGATAGTTATCAAATATATTAGGAGAGACTGAAGAGTTGTCAGGACATATACATATTTATAATTGTTATTATTGGACATGTGATCACCATATATTATTATTATTACATGGTAATACAAAACAACTGTGTGAAACTTGTTATTGAGTGTAACCATTTGCGACGATAGGTGGTTCTTTATCTATGTGGCATATTCTTCTCATCCTGTACAGTATTACTAATTACTGACGATTTTTTTTGTCACGTTGTGTATTACAGATTTTTCCATTGTATTAAAATGTTAGTTACATTTGTTTACAGTGAATCAGCAATGGTGTTATTCTTACATGAATGTACTGTATATCAAGCGAGTGATGTTGTAGAGGGAACACCCATCTTACAATGCCTTGAGTTTGTCCTTGTGATTCAGTTCAGTTATCAGTTATCAGTTATCAGTTATCAGTTATCAGTTATCAGTTGAGGTATCTTCATTGCACTCCGGACAGATCCATGGGTGCTCAGATCCCCCCCCCCCCCCCCCCAGCATATGCATCAGCGTCCAGTGGCTAATAGTTTTTCCTTGTGATTATGGGCGATTAATGGCCTGTCATATTAACCATTTCATCGTATAGCTCTGACCGCTTATGGACGGATGGATTTAGGATTATGGCCTGTATAAAGAACACATGATTTTGGTAAATCAGTCCAGTGGTTTGATAGGACACCCAGGGTTGGTAATGAAGTTAGAACGTCAATGTCTGCTTCAGGAAAGCTATGCATTTGATTATTGTTGATGTTAAAATGGACTAGTTAGTTGAATGATTCTGGTGATGCAGTTAATTATTACATCTTGATAGACCAGTCTCTTGTACTTGTTCAGAGTTTTGGGAAGTGTTACAGTGTTGTTCTGAGATACATCACAATGCTAGGGTGTTGACCAGATCAATCAAAGTTGGCATTTCTAAAATTATTGGCAGGGTAAAGCATTTCAAATGTTCGATGGTGTAAATATACTGGCTGCGGAAACGCTCTTAGCAGATCTTGTCTGTTGATTGAGTGTGGCAGATTTTAAATTATATTCTGTGATTCATCAAGCACAATTGGATAAGTTAACAGATGTATCTACTCTGGCATGTACTTGAATGTGTTGTGATCTGTCACTCGGACCACTTCTGTAAATACTTCACCAGTTCTGCATGAATTTCCTCTTGACTGTTATGGGTTGTGAGCAGTATGACTTTGGCTTATGTTCATATCAGAATTTAGTTAGTTTTTCGATCTGATGCGACATAACATCAGGGCAAGGCAAACCATTGCGTGTAATCTATTTTTATATTTATGATACAAATGGCTAAATCTCTAGTAATTCATTTGTAAAACTGTCATGTTTGTTGACATTGTTGGATTACATTGATTGTTTGCATGGATATGGAATATTTGTAAAAGATTATCTGTATATGAAGAGGAAGAAGTATATACATGTAGTTGATATAAACAATATCAGTCAAGCATTCAGTCAAATTGTTATCAATCACAAGAGAAACTATGGAAGATTATACGGGTGCAGGCAAGAAGTATATCTACAGGTTGAACCCACAGAAAGGTGCAAATACAATCACACGGTAATAACGACTGACTAATTGTGCATTAGAAGGGGCATGGGTCAGTAACAAGACACATAATCAAACCTCAGATCATCATGCTTGACAAAGTGAATGTTAATATTAAGGATTATCAGAAGCACACTTACCTACATCCCGAGCATAATGGCTTGTACAAGGGCGTAAGATGCTCAAGCCAAGTCATGAAGGTTAATGAACTGTATAACTGTTGTCTGAGGGACATTGGATTTCATTACAGATAGATATCAGTCCTTCTAACACAAACGAGACTGAATCTACACGACATCCAAGCAAAGATAGATCAGAAGTGTCGTGTCCGCTTTGAATTTATCAATTGTTTTTGTTTTGATTTGGTAATGTGATGGTATATCCAGATATAACATATAATTTTTAAGAATGTATGAGTATGAGACAAACACTTATAACTGGACTGTGCAGCTTTGGTTTCATGTCAATAAATAACAGACTAACCAGACTGTTTACACATTTTGCATTGGGAGGGGGGATAATGCCATGAACCGGCGCACTGAAAGTGTGAACAAACGGGTTTATACGATTATTCATATGCACCTTACATATCTATTTATGCATGTAAACAACTAATTAGCAGCACCGCACATAGAGTGTAAGGTCAGACTTGATTGGAGTTCAGGATTGTGTCACCGAAAATGCACAAATACAGTTACAATGTGAACTGTGACGCTTACGAGTTGAAGTAGTCTCTAAGCTGTTAACATTGTGAAGTTGTTCACTGTTGTCATACGAGCCGTAAACTGAAATATACATAACAACAGCTTGGCAGTACACACTTATAATTAAGAAGGAATTCAAACTGTAGACCATTGTGGTATGTTACATAGTAGTATTAAAGTGTGACCGGGTGCCAGATCCCAGAACATTAGCTGGAGAGAATCAACAGCCGAGTTACGAATTCGAGAGCTGGAAGAGAGATATATAGCAAAGCCTGAAAATGTCTGTCACCTTGCCATCTTGTCAGACGAATGTTTGTAAAATGGAGTTATACCTCTACATAAAACAAAGCTTGGGCTGAACTTAGCGACCATGTGTCGCCCATGCAGCGTGGTCTCTTTCTCGGCCTAGTTTACTCCAGAGGAAAGGTGATATAAATGCGTTTGGAAAAAGACAAGTTGCAGAAGCTGCCGGATTAGCACAGAAAAGCTCTAACTCTCCGCCTGTCGGAGCTTCCATTCTAGACTAGTTGACGACTAAGTGTTATGGCCTGGTCTGCCCGGCCGTGATATTTAGTCTTTAGGTTGCATTTTCTCGTACTAGGATAAGGCGTGTGCCTTCCAAATTGTGCTCCTCCGCCCGACGCAGTGGCATAATATGGGGTGCAGGTTTGGTGATCACCGCCCAACATCGGCGCGCTGATAGTACCGTCAACATTAACTGGTAATACCATATAAACAAGACATATATGCATACAGTGCTGGTGTTAGACCAAGAAAACAATGGACAGACAATATCGAGGCTTCTCTACACAAACATGGATACGGACCAAGCAAGACAATGTGGAAGGGAGACATAGTTACCAAGTTCTAAACAATCATACGTAAAATAGCCAATTTTACGCCACGGATAATCTTTGGTACACGATGTTTGTTTCATAGTTTTAAGACCAATAGAAACAATACGAGTGTGTGGTCATTATGACATCTAGGGCATTTCCCAGTACCCATTGTAAGCTGGGTAGACCAGGAAGCTCAGGTACATAGACAATGACAATTCTTTCCTAGAAGGGATGCTAACAAATGGCAGCAAAACCGGTAGGCAAGCATTGCAAGCTGTTGTGCTACCGCTGCTTTCCTAAATGATAGACAATAGTATGTAGCATCAAGAAGATGTAGATTGATGACGGGATGCAAATATTTCTTCTTTTGCCATGTATCAATATTTAGAGAATAGGATCACACTCAACTCACACCCTTTGTTCCATGCCATCTTCATATTGTTCATCTCTTTCTTTAATTGTATTCTCCTGGTGTTTAAATCTCCTTCTGTTTCCATAGTCATGCAGTTTCCAGTGCAATAAATTTCTAATTATATTAGTATCAGGTTTACTAAATGCGTCCAGTCCAAAGCAAACGCCTTTCATTCACGCTTGACTTGTTGGAATCTGCCTAGTTCACTCTCTGTGCTCCGCATTAGTGATTCTATCATGCCATATTATCGCTCCCTTTCCATGCAGTCACCAGTTAATGATTGTGTCAAGTGTATTTATAATCTCCACATTACTTTTGAAGTACTTTCCTGTTTGCAACAATGTTCATACACAAGTAACATGAAAACGGAAGTCACGTTTGCTCTGCACTTTGCTCCAAACACTGAAGTAAGTACTTAGTAATGAGAAGTTCAAGACCCTTGAAGCTGGATGTCAGCGACACCCCTTCCGGTAAAAAAAGTGTATAAATAGGAGTGTGTTCCTATGCTGGAAATAAGTACTTCTAGAGCATGATGATAATTATCAACACATATTATCTACAGATAATGAAATAAAGGTAATTAAAATTAAATATTCTACTAATAATATTTGTCCGTCCGTCCGTCCGTCCGTCCGTCCGTCCGTCTGTCTGTCTGTCTGTCTGTCTGTCTGTCTGTCTGTCTGTCTGTCTGTCTGATATGTACCATTTTACCTCATTTTGTTTTTCAGTTTTGCGAGAATTCTCAGGACAATCGTCGCTGCATGACTTTGTATAAATTGTGGGGGTGTGTTCATACTAGCTTGAGTGATTATGTGAGGAGTCATGTATGTGTCTAGATGTGAGGATGTGTGTGAATGTGTATGTGGGGGATGTGTGTGTGTGCAATATGTGTGGGGGATGTATGTGTGGAGGGGTTGTGTGTGGGGGATGTGTGTGGTTGGGTGAAGGAATGTGTGGAGGCTGAGGGATGCGTGTGTGGGTGTGGTATGTTTGGAAGTATGTGGGTTTTGGTGGCTTGGGGTTGTGTGGGTGGAGAGTGTTTGTGCGTGTGGGTGAGGGATGTATGGGTGTGAGGGTTGTGTGTGGGCTGGGATATGGATATGTGATGGGTGTTTGGATGTGTGTGTGGGTGGGGGATATGTCTGTGTGGTGGGTGGGAGCGTGTGTGTGTGGGGGGTAAGTGTGGGTTGGTGGAGAGTGTATGTGTGGGTGGTGAGGGTGTTTGTAGATGGAGGATGTGTGAGTGGGTGGGAGATGTGAAGGGAGATGTGTATGTAGGTAAGGGATGCATGTGTGTGTGTGGGTGGAAGAGGTATGGTTGGGTATGGGATGTGCGGGTGAGTGAGGGTTGTGTGAGTGTAGGGGATGTGTGTTTGGCTGGGTAGTTGGGGTGTGTGAGTGTGGGTGGTTAGTTTGGAGAGGTATGTGTTGATGGGTGGGTGTGAGATGTGTGAGTGAGAGTGGTTGAAGGATGAGTATTTGGGTGGGGGGTGTATGTTGGTATGTGTGTATGTGTGGGGGATGTGTGTATGGGTGGGGGATGTGTATGGGTGAGGGATATGTGGGTTTGTGGGGGTATGTGTGTGTGGGTGGGGGATATGTGGTTGAGTTATGAGTGGACGGGGGATGGGGGATTGGGAATGTGTAGGTGGATGGGTGGAGGATGTGTAGAGGATGTGCGGTGAGTGAGTGTGTGTTGGATGGGGTTTGCGTGTGTGAGGGTGGAGAGATTGTGTGCGTGGGGGATGTGTCTGGGTTGGGATGTGTGTAGGGGTGGGTGTGGGATGTGTGGTGATGGAAGTGTGGTTGTGGGTGTGTGGGTGAGTGCATGATGTGTGGTTTGGCAGCGGATGTTTGTGTGGGTGGGGGATTGTGTGGTTGCGAATGTGTTTTTGGCTGAGTGGTTAGGGGTTTGTGGGTGGATGGGTGGAGGATGTGTGGTTGGCGAGTGTGTGGGGTGGGGATGTGTGTGTGTGGTAGCGGAAATATATTTATGTGATTGATGTGTGGGTGGGGATGGTTGCTTGGTTGGGGGTATATATGCATGCCTGAGGTGTGTGCGTGGTTGGGGGATGTGTGTGTGTGTGGTGGATGTGTGGTTGGTGGGGATATGTCTCATAACATAGAAATATGCAATGTTTATGTTTACAGCTTTCATTTGACAATGATTTTTTTCTAATGAAAAAGCATCATGCACTATTGATGAACGAAAGATGAGTGACTGTAAGGGCCGAATGTAAGTCTATCTAACTATCTATCTATCTATCTATCTATCTATCTATCTATCTATCTATCTATCTATCTATCTATCTATCTATCTATCTATCTATCTATCTATCTATCTATTTATCTATCTATCTATCTATCCATCCATCCATCCATCCATCCATCCATCCATCCATCTATCTATCTATCTATCTATCTATCTATCTATCTATCCATCCATCTGTCAGCCTGCCTGCCTGCCTGCCTGCCTGTCTGTCTGCCTGCCTGTCTGCCTGCCTGCCTGCCTGCCTGCCTGCCTGCCTGTCTGTCTGTCTGTCTGTCTGTCTGTCTGTCTATGTCTAAAGGAAAGTCTATGTTAATAGGAACCAGGCAAAGACTTCACACGCTAATCTCGCAGAGAACTCTGCAGTTGCACATTGGTCGCAAGCCTATAGAAAGTGTAACCGAGCACAAGGAACTGCGTCTTATCATATATCAACATTTAACCTCTAACTCACATGTTCAAGCTCTCGTTATACAAATAGCCCAAAAAGTATACCAGCTTGCCAAAATTAAAAATTTCCTTGACGAAAACACAAGAAAGATATTCTATACTTCCCATATACAAAAACATATTGATTACTGCTCCACAATCTGGGACGGATGCTCCAAATCAATAACAAAACGCTTATATTCACTCCAGAAAAGTTCAGAGCGTTTAATTAATGGTGAAAAGCTTACCGACAAATGTAACCTACATAAACGTCTTCGGTTACTGCCACACCACAAACGCCTACTTTTTAATAAACCCAAACTAATTCACAAAATTCTATTTTAAAATGCTCCAAGCTACCTGTGGCCATTGTTTAAATATAACACAAGACATAGCGAACGACTAAATATACTTCGTGTCCCTAAACCTTGGATAGACTGATATAAAACAAGCTTAGCATACTCTGCCGCTTAGTTGTGGAACAATCTTCCACAAGAAATCAAAGACACCACCAATCATTATACATACATTCGCAACCTGTTAGAACACTACTTCAGTACAGACTACTTTCCCCCATAAACAAAAACACAAAAAGACTATAATAATGGTAACTTATCTCAAACGACAACTAGCCAAAAAACATTCCCATAAGTATGGCACGTTACACCCTTCGTAGTTATTTATAATGCCCATGTTAAACATTTCCTCAGTGAGTCATTTGTCAATGAAAATTTTTCATGCGTTTTAATGCTATTGCTCTGTTCTTGTCAAAATTTGCTTCATAAGTGATGTTGAATGAAATAATGTATGAGAGGAAATAGAGAAGAAAGGCAGAAAGTCAGACGAGCCTGCGTGCCCAATTCTTAACCCTTTGAAAATAAAGTCTTTCGTTCTATCTATCTATCTATCTATCTATCTATCTATCTATCTATCTATCTATCTATCTATCTATCTATCTATCTATCTATCTATCTATCTATCTATCTATCTATCTATCTATCTGTCTGTCTGTCTGTCTGTCTGTCTGTCTGTCTGTCTGTCTGTCTGTCTGTCTGTCTGTCTAATATGTACAATTTTTTTCTTAATTTTCCCCCCACAATTTAGCGAGACTGCTCACGACAATCGTCACTGCATGTGTGTGTGTGTGTGTGTGTGTGTAAAGTGTGGGAGTTTGGTCATGCTAATTTCAGTGTTTATGTGAGACATCATGTATGTGTCTAGATGTGAAGACCCAGAAGAAAATACTTCCTTGTCAGAATCCGACACCCTTGTCTGTGGCCTGTAGACGAGTTGTATCAAAGCTGGTCCAAAAATATACCCTTCCACTACCATCACCACCACCTTCACCACCACTATCACCACCACTACCACCGTAGCACCCATTGAAAGGGGTTTCAGTTTACATTTGTTATGTGATTTGTTTTTGCCTGTAATTACACACAGACTTCACATAATCAATAAACATACTACACGAATGCATTACATATGCATATATTTGGCGTGTATGAGCCGTTAACACTTACTTGATTGCTGGTTTTACGAATAGACATCCTAGCACAGCGTACACGTGCGTAAATGCTTCGTCTCTCTCAGTAAAAATGGTCATTTATTTCTGTCCACACATTACTCATACTGTATTTCATTTGCCGTAAAACGTATTTGATTCTTGGTGTCATTAATCAATATCATATCACAAAAGACAAACCCATATATGACCCATTCCCTCAGCAAATGTTAGGTTTGGTATTACTGCACTCCTTCCACCTCAGTCATCCTTATATTAGGTTTGTTCATACTGCACACCTTCCAACTCAATCATCCTTATATTAGGTTTGTTCATACTGCACTCCTTCCAGCTTAATCATTCTTATATTACATTTGTTCATACTGCACTCTTTCCATCTCAGTCATCCTTATGTTAGGTTTGTTCATACTGCACTCCTTCGAACGTAATGATCCTTATATTAGGTTTTCCCGTTTGTTGTGTGTTTTCAGCTAGCAGTTCATTAAGTTCTCCAACGTCTCCCACTTCACCCTCGGGAGTTTTACAATCGCTGACGCTTCCGAAGCCAGCAGGACCGCTCCCTCGTGACCCCGCACACCTTCATGATCCGAACTCTCTGTGTAAGAGAAAAGCGTACCCAGTGCACCCACGCATGTCACTTCTGTCAAGTTTGAGCTTGTCATAAAACGAACTGAGAATAAGACACTTAGATTGTTCAGATGACTTCAATAACCTCTAGCCATCTCATAGCCGCAGTGATCACACCCATCTATGTCTGGGTACATGTTTCTGCAGAGCTGTACCCGCTATTCTTCCCCCCCCCCCCCAAGTCTACCGTTTGATTTGTGTGCTCCGTGAGTGAGTCGTCACCAGTACTCACGTTTCTAAATCTGAGTGACTTCTGGTGTTTTCTTGCTGTAGTTGTATCAGTGTTTTTTGTTTGCGCCAACGAAGACTTTCTAGGCGTAACATCCACTGGTAATTTTTTTCCTGTAACTAAATCTATCAAACGAACGAACGAACGCACGCACAAATGAACGAACTTTATTTTCAAAAGGTTAAGAATTGGGCACACAGGCTCGTCTTAATTTTGCCCTTCTTCTCTATTTCATTTCATAATTATTAATTCAACATCACTTATGGAGATTATCTTCAACATCAAAAGAACAATGAGCATTAGAACGCATGAAAAATACTCAATAGTACATGACTCACTGAGGCAATGTTTAACACGGGCATTATAAATACCTATGGAAGTATTAACGTACCATACATATGGGAACACATATTGGCGAGTTATATTTTGAGATAATTTCCCATTATTATTATTATTATTATTATTATTTTTTTTTTGGGGGGGGGGGGGGGGGGGGGGGGGGGGGGGGGGGCATGTAGTCTATTCTGAGGTAGTGTTCAAACAGGTGGCGACTGTATGTATAATGATTGGTGGTGTCTTTGATTTCTTATGGAAGATTGTTCCACAACAGAGTGGCAGAGTATGCTAAGATTGTTTTATATAAGTCTGTATTAGGTTTACGGACACGAGGTATATTTAATTGTTCGCGATGTCTTGCGTTATATTCAAACAATGGCCAAAGGCAGCTTTGAGCATTTCGAAATAAGATTTTGTGAATTAGTTCAACCTTATTAAAAAGTAGGCGTTTGTGGAGTGGCAGTAACTGAAAACGATCATTAGGTTAGAATTGTCGGTAATTACACGCACTGCCCTTTTCTAGAGTGAATAAAGACGTTTTGTTATTGATTTGGAGCATCCATCACACATTGTGGAGCAAACATCAATATGTATTTGTATGTCTGAATTATAGAATATCTTTCTTGTGTTTTCATCAAGAACATTTTTAATTTTGGAAAGGTGGTATAATTTTTGGCTATTTGTTTAACGAGAGCATGAGTATGGGACTTAGAGGGTAGATTTTGATCAATGATAAGACCCAGTTCCTTGTGCTCGGTTACACTTTCTACAGGCGTGCTACCAATGTGCAGCTGAAGAGTTCTCTGTCAGTTTAGAGTGTGAAGTCTTTGCCTGGTTGCTGTTAATATATATTTTGTTTTGGAAATGTTAATTTGCATGCGGTTTCCATGACTCCAGTTAACTACACTATTTATTTCCAGTTGCAAGGCTAATTCTAGTTCAATGCAATCAATAACGTGTGTATATAATGTGCAGTCGTCTGCAAATAGACGACGAAAGATATAGGGGAAGACCATTTATATAAATGGCAAATAACAGAGGGCCGAGTATAGACCCCTGAGGTACTGCAATATTAATGGTGATGGTTTGAGACAACGATTTATTGTGTGATACTAGCCGTGGATAGGCTGGCTGTCATAACAATGTGGCAAGGATGCGGCCTTAAGACACTTCTTGGTGATTCCCAACTTCCGTGGGACTGTCGAGGTCCACAGCTGACACACGGTACCTGTCCGTGGGATTATTGAGGTCCAAAACTGGCACACGACACCTGTCCTTGGAATTGTCGAGGTCCACAGCTTGCACACGGGACCTGTCCCTGGGATTGTCGAGGTTCACAGCTTGGACACGGGACCTTCCGTTGGATTGTCGAGGTCCACAGGGTCAACAGAAACGTCAACAGAGAGAAAAAACTGAAGTATCTGGGAATCACATTTGACAGGAGCCTGTCCTTCAAGGACCATGTGGAGAAGTTTGTGACAAGATCTCAAAAGTGACTCAATGCACTTAAAACTATGGCTGCAATGGACACACAGCAGAGAATGCTTTTCACACTATACCAGCACTTGATCCTCTCAGTGATTGATTTTGGACTAGGACTGCTCACTGTCTCAATGAATCAACTGGTGAAGTTAGAGCGCATAAAGAACGAAGCTACGCGGGTCATTCTGGGATGCACCAGAGACACCCCAGTAGTGTGTGTGCGTTACATCCTTGGTTTGCCGAATGTTGCAGGTAGGCTCAAGGTGATGCAGGTGAAGGCATTCTCAGAGTAGCTGCAGACACAGATCACACTTTGCATGAGGACGCAGTCAAGGGTCAGCGACTGATAAGAGGGAAATCATGGATGGCTCAGGCGGAGGATACGATCAGACAGGTTTGCATCTTGGAGAACATTAGGCGAGGAGAGGAGTGGGTCAGTGTGCCAGCGGAGCAGTCAAACTTGTGCAGAGTTATAATCACATTTAGCCAGGAGTGCAGGGAATGGCCAGCAGGGGCCACGGAAGTGGAAATCCAGCAACTAATTCAGGATAATGCTCGCTCGGGTGATGTGATTATCTACACAGATGGTTCAGTGATGAGAGGTAGGAGAAGTGCCTGGGGGTTCTTAGCAAAAGCTAATGATCGACGTTTGGTGCAGGAGAGCCTGGCATATGATACCACAACATCTAGCGTAAGAATGGAGGTGGAGGCGGTCACTGCAGCTTTCCGCTGGATCGAGAATACGACACACACACATCGTGATTGTAACTGACTCAAAAAGCATGCTGAGGAAGTAGAGGACAGGCATGCTTCGTGCAGAGTGGCTTGCTTCGCTTCGGAGGTCACGGGTGACAAGTATCGCCTGGATCTTTTCTCCGAGGCATGCCGGTGTGCTGGGGAATGAACAGGTGGACAGATTGGCTGGCTCTGCAAAACGTGGTGGAGTATTGATGCATGAGAAGGCAGACGTGGTTGCGGCCTTGTGGGAGCACGTGTACACCTCCGATGAGCAAATGGATCATCACGGTCTGGCAAGAATGAGGCAGCGAGGAGTGACGAGGGGATATGGCCGACGCTCGACGCTCAGAGGAAAGTCGAGAGGGACTTATAATCAGATTGCTATTGGTACTATTTATGTTGGAACTCTTCGCTGGCTGTTGAGGATATAGTCGAAGCGCCTATGGAAATGCCCCGAATGCTGTGATGTCGGTTCCTAGATCAATCAATCAATAATCAGGGTCACACGGCACCTGTCCGTGGGATTGTCGAGGTTTACAGCTGGGACACATCACCTGTCCTTTGGATTGTCGAGGTCCACAGCTTGCAAATTGGACCTGTCCTTGTGATTATTGACGTCCACAGCTTGCACACGGCACCTGTCTTTGGGAATTGGCGACGTCCACTTCTTGCACACGGCACCTCTCCGTGGGATTTTCGAGGTCCACAGCTGGCACACGGCACCTGTCCTTGGGATAGTCGAGATCCACAGCTTGCACAGTGACCTGTCCGTGGGATTGTCGAGGTCCACAGCTTGCACACGGCACCTGTCCATGCGATTGCCGAGGTTCACGGCTTGCACACGGCACGTGTCATTTGGATTGTCGAGGTCCACAGGTGGCACATGGGACCTCTCCATGGGATTTTCGAGGTCCACAGCTGGCACTCGGCACCTGTCCGTGGGATTGTCGAGGTCCACAACTTGCACACGGCACCTGTCCGTGGGATTGTCGAAATTCACAGCTGACACACGGCACCTGTCCTTGGGATTGTCGAGGTCCACAGCTAGCACACGGGACCTGTCCTTGGGATTGCCGAGGTTCACGGCTTGCACACGGCACGTGTCATTTGGATTGTCGAGGTCCACAGGTGACACACGGGACCTCTCCATGGGATTTTCGAGGTCCACAGCTGGCACTCGGCACCTGTCCGTGGGATTGTCGAGGTCCACAACTTGCACACGGCACCTGTCCGTGGGATTGTCGAAATCCACAGCTGACACACGGCACCTGTCCTTGGGATTGTCGAGGTCCACAGCTTGCACACGTGATCTGTCCTTAGGATTGTCGAGGCCCACAGCTTGCACATGGAACCTGTCTGTGGGATTTTCGAGGTCCACAGCTGGCAAACGGGACCTGTCCGTGGGGTCGTTGAGGTTCACAGCTTGCACACAAAACCTGTCCGTGGGATTGTCGAGAACCACAGCTTGCACACGGGACCTCCTGTTAGTCTACTATATCTTAAAGGGCTGGGTGTTCGATCTCACTAGCAACAGACCAGGGGGATGGGGCGTGTCATACCATCAGAGACCTGGTCTTGGAACAATGTACAGCCATATGCCGGGGATTGAACTTTATATCTTCTGTGACTGAGACGGGCCCCGTGGATTCTCGAGTAGATGTTGATTGAATTAGGCGATCAGTGAACACATGGTGTGATTGATTAAGCTACTAGTAGACACATTGTGTGATTGACTGATCTACCAGTGGACACATTGTATGATTGATTGAGCTATTATTGGACACATTGTGTGATTGATTGAGCTACCAGTGGACACATTGTGTGGTTGATTGAGCTGCCACTGGACACATTGTGTGATTGATTGAGCTACTAGTGGATACAGTGTGTGATTGATTGAGCTGTTGTTCTCTGTTGCTATCTTGATTACCTCAATTTCAGCATCATAGTTATGACGGTATTTTCCTGTTGGTGCTCTGACAGTGTACTTAATATTATTTAGGTATTCTATGTACACTCCCCGTCCTCCATTTTAAACCGCATTTTGTGATGACCCAATAGTGTAGACTCAGTCGTGTGATTGACTGATCTACCAGTGGACACATTGTATGATTGATTGAGCTATTATTGGACACATTGTGTGATTGATTGAGCTACCAGTGGACACATTGTGTGGTTGATTGAGCTGCCACTGGACACATTGTGTGATTGATTGAGCCACTAGTGGATACAGTGTGTGATTGATTGAGCTACCACTGGACACATTGTATGATTGATTGAGCTACTAGTGGATACATTGTGTGATTGATTGAGCTACCGGTGAACACATTATTTGATTTATTGAGTGGTCAGCGAACACCTTATGCAAATGACTGACTCATAAGTGAATACGTTATGTGATTGACAGAGCGAGCAGTGAACACATCACATGATTGACAAAGCGATCAATAAACACACTATGGGCCCCATCGTTTGGAAAGGGCCAAACACTGACAGTGAGTGACTACACTTATTTCTGGACGCATACAGTGCTACTTCCTCAGTCATTGTTTGCCTCATACAGTGCTACTTCCTACAGTCAGTTTTGGACGCATGCAGTGCTACTTCATACATTCATTGTTGGACGCATGCAGTGCTACTTCCTATATTCATTGTTGGACGCATGCAGTGCTAATTCATACACTCATTGCTGGACAGCATACAGTGCTACTTCCTACATTCATTGTTGGAAGCATGCAATGCTACTTCCTACAACGTGAGTAGATATTCGTCTCACCACCGAACGCGGCACATTTCCCGCACTCACCAACCGATCCTCAGAGTTATCCCCATAATGAACCTGCCGACTCTGGTAGTTTATTATTTATCATAACCCCGATCCATCTTGAAACCAACCCTCTGTTTTCTTGCACCCATCATGACCTCTGACCTCGACCCTCCAACTATTATCCTCTCAAATGCGTTATACTTTCCTTGTCATCCCCCCTCCCCGACAATTTGAGTGTCTTTCACTCAGCCCGTCTACTGGTTCGTACCTTGTGAGAACTCACTCACGATTGACCTACCTTCTAACTTACCCAGGCTCCTGCAGCCACGCACGAAACGCGATAAGTCAGGGAAACACGTGGTCTCTCCCAGCAGCTGCACATATCTGGGCGAGGAGTGACGGTAGAGGCGATGTGCCTGGTCATGATCAGTGCCCATCTCTCACAGAATAATAAGTACACTAAAGGCATGATTCGTCCGGCAGTATATCAATCCATCAGTATTTCAATCCACCAGTATATCAATCCATCAGTATATCTTACTATAAGTATATCAATCCATCAGTATGTCAGTCCAACATTATATTAATCCCTCAGTACATCAATCTATCAGAATGTCACTCCACCACTATATCAATCCATCATATGTCAATTCATCAATATATATGTGTATATCAATAAATAAATATATCAATCTATCAATATATCAATCCATAAGTATATCAATCCATCAATATATCAGTCCATCTGTATGTCAATCCATCAATATATCAGACCATCAGTGCATCAATCCATATGAATATCAATCCATCGGTACATCATTCCATCAGTGTATCATTCTATCAGTATTTAAATCTAGCAATATGTCACTCCAAGAGTATGTCAATCCATACAATCTATAGAAAGGGGTGGAATAACATGTAATAAATAAAATCAGTGCAATATAACATTACATTGTAATCATGAATATACATACAGAAGTGACCAACAATATTCTGCCCGTTTCTTCTTCTTCTTTCGTTCGCTTAAAATTTTTCTATAACTGCAATGTTGTCTCTTGTATGAATTTTACTGTCTTTTTTTTTAGTTCACTCAGCGGTCCATATAATTTGTCTGCCACTATCTAGGCCCGAGGGTTTGCCTAGATATTTTGTATTTTGTACAGTCTTTGAGTATCGAAGGGAACAGACCAAGAGGAAGACCGAAAGGAAAATACCTGGATGGCTTGGCCACATGGCATGGACGAGACAGGAACACTGAGTTGATCCACGACACTGGTGATCGAGTGAAATGGCGAGTCATGACCGCCCACGCTTTCCAGCATGGCACATGATTGATTGATTGATTGAGTATGTGCTGTCTGCGACGCCAATCCATATGTGTACATTGCTGATTCACCAATCTTGATGTTTGTATGCACGTGGTTGCGTAATCGATTGTGTCCTGTTCTGGGGCGCAGAATAATGACTTGTTCTGGTCTGTCCATAACGGCGTAGTCGTCTTGAGCAGGTTTTGGTGGCTTCCTGACTGATTTGTTCATTCTTTTCTTTTGGTGGTATGTAACGGGTACATAAGGCTGTTCTTCTTTTTTCCTTCCTTAGCTAACGATCAGCTCTGTCGTTTCCGAGTATTCCACATTCGGATGGTATCCACTGTATGGTGACCTTATGCTGACTGCTAAGTTCAGAAAGTAGTGTCCTTAGTACTGGCAATTTCCCAGACAGGAGCGCCTCGAGTACTGATTTTCCATCTGTCAATAGCACCATAGGATGTGTACCATGACTGGTATTTAGTAATTTCTCTGTTGCTATCTTGATTACCTCAATTTCAGCATCATAGTTATGACGGTACTTTCCTGTTGGTGCTCTGACAGTGTACTTAATATTATTTAGGTATTCTATGTACACTCCCCGTCCTCCATTTTAAACCGCATTTTGTGATGACCCAATAGTGTAGACTCGGATCCAGAGGTCCTGTGGGTATTCTTCATCAAGGAAGATAAGAGTAGCTGTTCTGCGCTGTACATTGTTCTGTTCTGCCTTGTCAAATATTCCTCTTACTTTTGTCTGGATTTGTAGTGATAATCTATGTTCATCTTTCCATGGAGTTCGTTCTGAAATAGTTTTCAGGGAGATACCAACTGTAGGCAGATCGGTGGTTTCTCTGTAGAGTCATTTTCCTGGTGGATAAAACTGCTTCTTTTCAACCACCCCATAATCTGTTCTTTATAGGGTGGCCTGGCAAGCTGAGGAACTTTTCTGCTTGTATTAGCGTTTTCGTATCCCTGCGCTCTTTCAGTGCGTGTGCCCTCCCCATCTTCTCTATCTCCACTATAGGAGTTGATCTTATCCATCCTGTGGTGACTCTAAGTGCTTGATTTTGCACCTTGTCCAGCACTTGTAGTGTGGTTTTTTATGCTGAATACCACACAGCTAACCCGTATTCCAGGTGTGGTCGTATGCTCTGTTGATAACCTTTACTAAGTATTTTCCAACTGGGCCCCTATGTGGTTCCACTTAGTTTTCTCATGTTGGGTATTTTCCTTCTGGCTTTTGCTACTGCTTTGTTGATGTGCTTTCTACATGTCAGCCTGTCATCAAATGTTATTCCAAGGTAATTTTGGTTCTTTATCTTCTCTTAGGAGCGTTCATTTATCTGGATGATCCCTGCCTTTTGTTTTGGAGTGAGGGCAAATAGAGTGGTGCTGCACTTGTCAGTGTGTATGCTGCACACCATTTACCTATTTACCCATGCAATAAATGCATCTACAGTTCTTTGTAGCGATCTGGTGGCCACCGATGCATGTTCATTTGTGCTTCGTAGAAGCAGGTCATCAGCGTACATTGCTGCTTTAATTCCATGGGGTAGATTAGCAACACGATCATTGATGAAGATTTAAAAAAGTGTGGGGACAAGACTCCGCCCTGGAGAACACCGTGACGCAGTAGTACATTCTAGCACTTGAGTCCGTCAATCTGTACTCAGGCTCTTCTGTTGTGCAAGTCTGCTTTCGTCCATTTGTACATTCTTCCGTCAACTTACAGTTTCTCATTTTCTTCATTAGACATTCTTTCCAGACTTTGTCAAAGGATTTCTTCAGATCTATTCTTGCCGCAAGAACCTGCTTCGTCTCTTGGAATGCATCCTCAATTTCATGAGAGAGGTAGGTTGTCTGATCTTCAGTATAGTAGCAATGCCTAAAGCCACCCTGCTGTGGCACAATGATGGTTTTACTTTCAATGTACCACTGCTGTCTATGATTGATGAAGCTAAATGACCTGCAGCTACAGGCAATGGAAATATCTTTCCCTGATTTTAGGAGGGGTATCATGATTTCTTCTCTCCAGGCTTCTGGAGCAATGCTTAAGGTCCAGCTGTTGTTGAAGATCTACAACAGCCTTGCTTTGGCCTCTGTTCCTAGTTCCTGATCATTTCATTAGAGATACCATCAGCACCTGGTGACTTTCTCATTTTCAGTTTTGATATGGCTAACTCCAGTTCGCGTTTTGTAATAGGTGCCCCCAGAACCTCATGTACTATTTCATTCTGTCCTGTATGTTGTCATTTCTCTTGAATCTCTTATTGTTTCTCTGGACTATTTTCGATATTGTTATCTTGTGCGAATGAGTCCGCAAAATCGTCAGCTGCTTGCTTTCCTGTTAAGATGTTTCAGTCTTTGTGTAGTGCAATTTTTGAGTTTCTCCCTGCGCCCTCATCGTTAAGTTGTTTAATTAGCTTCCACAACTTTCTTGTGTCTCTTTCAAAGTTCTATGACTGTTTTCTCCTGCCAACTTTTCCGTCTAGTCTGCAACTTGGCACTTTGAAATTTGGCTCTTGGGTGCTGGTATTTATTGTGGTGCTCTTGGCTGGGTTTGGCCTCTGCTTGCTTTCTACACACTTCCACATCTTTATGCTACTGTTCCAGTTCACTACTCCAGTATGTTTATAAAGTGTTTACGGGCTCCTCTAGGTACTGTTTCTCGTGCTGCATGTAGTATGCATTTCCCAAACTCTTCAACTCTTTTATTTATATCTTTCTCAGTGTTCAGGTTTCTAACCAGTATGCTGGTTCGATACTTGTGCATTGCCCAGTATGCATTCTTGTAGTTCCACCTCGAGAGGGTGCTGCGCTCACTTGCAAGCTCACTTTCTACAGTTAGAAAGACTGGCCGATGGTCACTGCCACCAAGTTGTTTCCCAACAATTCATTTGGTGTTCCACTCCAGGTCTCGTGAATGACAAGCCAGGTCAGGTGTAGTTGTAGTTTGCCGTGATCTCCAGTAGAATGTATCTGGGTCAGATGGCTTGTTAATCAAGATGCATCTATTCTCATCCTGCCAGTCTTCCAGCCTCTCTCTTCTCTGGTCCATGTGATCATAGCCCCAACTCTGCGAGTGGCTGTTGAAATCGCCACACACAACCATATGTTTTTCTTGTAATGGTGGTGTGGCCGGTGCATGTGGGCTGTCACGTGGACAGTAATAGTTGATTAGATGTTGGTCTGTATTGCTTGTCTTAAGTTTAAGTGTCTGATACTCAGCCCCTTACATGTAAATTTCAATTTGGAAAGCAGTGGTGTTATTTATTACAGGGTCAGTATCCCACTCTTTCGTCTGTCCTTTCGGCTAGATCGGTAACACTGGTAGCCTCTGATTATAAAGGCTATGTTTTCACTGAAGTGAGTTTCTTGCTAAAGAACAAACATGTATCAATAACTACTAAGAAAGCACTTTACAACACAATCTTCCTACCAACTCTATGATACCAATGACACAGATTATGGTCGTCGCTGGAAAGAAGGAAATACCACAATGTAAATTGGCATATTCTTAAGCAAGTTATTCGGTACAGTTATCTCGGAACAGTCATAACATCTGATGGGAGATGCCTTGAAGATATTAGAACAAGAATTGCCATTGCGAAGATGCAAAAGCATACTGACCAATAAAAAGATATCTATTGAAATGAGAAAAAGAGTGTTGAAGTGCTACATAGAACTATACTTTTGTATGGATGTGAAGGGTGGCCAATGAACAGTCAAGCTGAAAAACATCTGATGGCTGTGGAAATGTGGTTTCTAAGGAAAATGCAAAGAATACCATGGACAGACAGAAAAACCAATGTGCATGTCATTCAAGAAACAAATGAAGATCGTAAACCGATTAGAGTCATTAGACGTAGACAGTCAAAATATTTTGGGCATGTTATGAAAAGAAATGACTTGGAGAACTTGGTGACAACTGTCAAGACCGAAGGGAAGAGCCCAAGGGGACGACCGAGAAGTAAATATCTGGAAGGCTTGGCCACGAGGCATGGTCGGGACAGGAACACGGAGCTGATCCACGACTCTGGTGATCAACTGAAATGACAAAACATGACCGCCCACGATTATCGGCAATGCACATGATGGATGGATGGTCGACGTCTTATTTTCCTAATTACTGTGCTTCTGTCTATGTCTTAGTTATCTAATTAATTTGCGGATGTCTACGTCTTATTTATCTAATTAATTTACGATTGTCTACGTCTGTGTCTAATTAATGTGCTTCTGTCTACGTCTCATGTGTGTAATTAATTTGCGGCTGTCTGCGTCTTATTTGCCTAATAAATTTGCGGCCGTCTAAGTCTTATTTGTCTAATTAATTTGCGACTGTCTACATCTTATTTGTCTAATTAATTTGCGGCTTTCATCTGCTTTTGGTTGACTGTCTCGACGATGCTCTCTTCGTCCACGGCTGTCTCTGCATTTGTGCGACAAAACAGACTTCTGTTGACATCTTGATTTTCTCGATATAACTGCTGATTCTGAGGGTACAACGTACATAGAACAGGTCTATTGTGTACAGCACTGTACCACTCTAAATCTGACTGCAGTTGACAGCGTTCTGTGGGGAATATATAGCACTAACAGTGTTGATATAATGACAGTAATAGACATGACGATTATGGTGGTGGTGGTGGTGGTGGTGGTGGTGATGATGATGATGATGACGTAGGTAGGATGAGCAGGAAGATGATCAAGGCGATGGCGATAATGCTGGCTACGACGACGAAAGCAACAACAATAACAACAATAACAAGAAAACAACATAACAATAGTACCATTAATGATAATACTCATAATAGTGATACTATTGATAATAGTGATAATAATGACAATAATTCCAGAAACAAAACTACAATAATCCTAGAGAGAAAACAGAACACCAGAAGTAATGAGCTATTGGTTGTCTATATCCGCAGGGTGTTCCACACAACCGGGACTCCGAGAGAAGTGTTACTCAGAGGCTGTAAGTTAAGTTGAAACATGCAACAGGTCACTTCAAGGGGTTAGAACCGGACACCCAGAGGGAAATGTCCAGCTTTAAGTTGAGTTGAAGCCTGCAACAGGTCACTTGACGAGATTAGATTCGGATCCCTCCAGTCCCACATGTCAGTCTTTGGCAGCTAGACCTGATTCCTGATTACTGCAAGCACTACAAATCTTGTTTGTACGGTTTAGGGAGAGCAACGGTACGGTCTATCAGCTGCAAAGGTGCAAGTGTCTCTTTTCAACGACTCGAATAAATAGTCTCTTTTCTCTATATTGACAGGTGGGTGTTCTTCAGACCACATACAACAGAGACCACATACAGAGGAGACCACACACTGAAGAGACCACGCACAGAAGAGACCACACACAGAAGAAACCGCGCACAGAAGAATATATTTTGTAAACAAGAAGCGACGTTAGGAACGCGTCTACAGACAACGGAATCTATGGTAGTAACACTGAGACAAGTCAAGTACACGAACAACACGCAACAGACAGAAAACAACAGCATGAAAGCACTGAAGAAAGTTGCTAGATTTCCTACGGACCACAAGCAGAAAAGCAAATATATTTTCTAATACTGAGAACTGCCGTGTATATATTCTACAGGCCACAATCAGAAACATCTGTATATTAAACACCCGACAAGAAAATAACACCTGCCCCTAAAGATCACGACATATGTAATTCCGCTCGCATGGGCCATGCAATATTTACAATCTACAAATGCGCTCACGTAAAGGCGTGGAACTGCAGGATACGTGGACAAATACAAAGAAGACTGGCCATTGCCATGTGGATTAATACAAAAACATTTTGTGAACAAATTTAAAGATGACCAGAATTGACCAGCAGCGTAACATTAATAAAATCACAATGTTGAGGATAAAATCATTGCCTGCTTGTTTATCAACTCTTCTCTTACCTTTGACCTCCGTGCTCCTATTGTTCCATGCAGCAGATGCTGATAGTGATGCACGAAAGTGTCAGGAGATTACAATTCGAATGTGTAAAGGCATTGGTTACAACATGACCTACATGCCTAACCAGTTGAACCATGAAACCCAGGATGACGCGGGGTTGGAGGTGCACCAGTTCTTTCCTCTGGTGAAGGCCCAGTGTTCCAAAGATATCAAGTTCTTCCTGTGCAGCATATACACACCGATCTGCACGGAGAACGACAAGCGACACATGCCCGCCTGCCGATCTGTGTGTGAGCGCGCCAGGGACGGCTGCGAGCCTTTGATGAGGTAGGACAACAGTGGTGTGCTCATTTATGTCAATTTCTTGAAGTTTTGTTTATGTAATGTATCGCTGTGAATAGTAGACTCGTTGACAGTATAGCAACTAAGGTTCAAATCCCAGAGTTTAATGTTTCTTGTATTTTCTAGATTCATACAACTGACAAATTAACTACATATTTATTTGGGAAGGGGACGCAGAGGTGTTTCCAAGGCACCAGGGCCGGGTTATATACTGGCCAAGACCTATTGACGCGTCCTCGTCGAGCGTCCTGGGCAACAGGTCCCTTCGGAGTCCTGGCTAAAGTCAGTAGGATCGCCGATTCCTCCGAAGTCGGAGAGTGTCTGCCTGTACGACGAGGAACCACCAGTCTGCACACCAATAAGCCAGACATGGGACAAAGGATACTCACGCAAACCTCAGGTCCTGTATAACATCACACTGATGTTGGACAACAGGATGCCTTCATCCGACATACAGGACTTCGGGTTGGAGCTCAAGCCAACGAACACAAGCAAGCAAGAAAGTATTTGGGAAGGAATAGGGTGTAAAAATGAGACCTGGCCACTCCACCTAATTGAAGTTAGTTGCATGTCCTTTACAGGACGTAGCAGTCAACTCAAACACTCCTTGGTCGGTTGTAATTCCTGGGAAAGTTTACGTTCAGTAGTTTGCCATAACGTTCGTAACGAGCGGCACTCACACCAATGTATGTAACCCAACGCAAGGTGGCGGTATGTGTGATTACAAAATTGCATTGTTAACCACTCCACCAGAAAGCCGGCTCCACCTAATTATGTAACTGTGTGTGTATGTATCTGTGTGTGTGTGTGTGTGTGTGTGCGTGCGTGCGTGCGTGTGTGTGTGTGTGTGTGTGTGTACTAATAAAAGCCGTAAACTGAGTAAATAGATTAGACGTAGACATTCAAGATTTTTGGAAACGTTATGAAAAGAAGTAAATTAGAGAACTCGTTGACAACTGTCAAGGCTGAAGGAAAAAATACAAGCGGAAGGCAGATAAATAAATGTGTGGATGGCTTGGACACATTGCATGGCCAAGACAAGAAGATAGAGCTGATCCACGACACTAGTGATTGTGTGAGATGGCGAAACATGAATACCTACGCTTATTAACATGACATACGATGATGATGATGATATAAGCAAATCAAATAAGTACACACACATGCAAGTCGGGGCCTGTGGCTTGGGCGTTAATGAGACGCAGTGTCACAGCTCCTTGCTTTAGCCAGGTAGACTTTGATGTCATCCGTGCACTCATTGGCGCAGATCGCTGTGGGTTGCTTCGATATGATGAGCGTAGGTAGGTTAGAAATGAATGACAATCTACTGAGCGTAAATTTGCCCAGTAAATCGCCAGCAGTCAAGCCATGTTGGCGTTGATTGCAACGTTATGTAAAGGACATGCAACAAACTGTTCACACACACACACACACACACACACACACACACACACACACACACACACTACACACACCCTTAAAAGTCTCTTTAAAGTCGACAGGTTCGGCTTCGTTGCACCAGGCTTTTATCCCAATACCAGACTCATCTCTACTATTTCTTTGTAGACGGTCAATTTCTTAGATGTAACAGTCTCTTTTGGGTTCCACAGGTCTATGCACGACGGTTTATTATCAATAAACTGGCTCGCTCGCATTCCTTCTCTACTCTCCTCCCAAACTCCATCGCGTACGGGTTCTATTCCTTTCTCCCAAGTGTTACGTCTCCGACGGCTTTGTCAGGATAATAACGACTTCCATCAAAAAACCCACGAAATGTTGGATTTCTTCCGCCTCCGTGGCTATCGTGAGAATGTTCTGTCTAAAACTCTTCACCGCTGCCAGTCTATCAGTCGTGCCGAGGCTCTCTTCTCCAGGCCGAAACCACGAAATAATAGACCTGTACTCTCACTGATCTGCCATCCCCATAATATTGCTGCCAAACATATCCACCTGAGACATCTATCCATTCTCCGTGCAGACTCGACCACTCGCAATGTTTTCTCAGATCCCCCGCCCATCTCTTGGTGGCGTACACTCGGGATCGTAACCTCAGGGATGTGCTGGTCCATAGCAGTCTACGATCTTTGATCACGTTGTAAGACCTGCCCACATGTACTTCAAACCCAGAGTCTGGCATTCCCTAAGACGACTTTCCACAACCGTGAGGGTTTCTCATTCCCAATTCGCAACATTATCTGTGCGATTACTTGCACACGTTGTGTTATGAGATATATCGGGCAGATATGTCTACGTCTGGCTGACAGGTATAGAAAACAACTTTCTGATATCAACAATGGAGGCCAGAAACCGGTTGTGACATGTTAGGAGTATACATAGGACCTAATTAGTAGTGGTCTCTGAAAATATATCTTGAATAATAGATAACAAGATAAAGGATATGATTTTGCATGTTTTGCCTAGAGGTTTCTCAAATGAGATAGATAATCATTCCCTCATAGCCCTTTTGGAGAACCAGTTTTCCTGGCTCAGAACCCCCACTGTGAGATTCCCAAATATCTACACAGAATATTTATAAAAGAAGAAAAAGGTCCCCTCAAAGGCCAAAAGAAGATCTGGACTATTCGCCCTGTACAACTGAGGATTCTATTCTCTCATCATAATGATGTCAGTGTGCTATCAGTCCGCCACATTAGACTTCCCTTAATTTGTTTGTGTCAAATTGACCTATTTCAGTTGTCTAATTTGACCTTAGGACTTTAAGATTCAATATTAGCAGACAAACTTAACAATAACTGTACTTAACATCTGTTGAACAAGACAGGTTCTTGACAAAAGTGGTCCATACATTCACATAGAAATGTTTACACCAACAATTGCACAAGACATACATCATAAGAGATACTTGACAACATCTATACAGGACTTTTCACAATATCTGTAACCAACCACAGTAACTTAAGACATTCACCAGGAACAGAACTTGACAGCAACTGTACAAGACATTCTGCTTGGACATGTACTTAAAAACACTGGTTCAATATTACTATTTATTGATTTGTTGGTGGTGTTGAGTGAAGACCAATGGTTCATCATTTGTCATATCTACACTTCGAAAGGTATGTAACATACATATATGCAGAACATGCATGCAGATAAAACATGGTACAGCAACTCCTAAGTAATCCACCAGCAGATCTCAATATACTCTCCTCCTCCACCTCTCCTCTAATCTCTTTCTACACAACTGATTCACTGCACTCTCATCACCTCACTGTCATTTTGGAAAATTATAGAATCCTTGTTATGGGAAAACTCAAGGAAGGAACTACTGTTCTGGATCATTAGCATACTGTTATCATCAGCAATTGATGTTGGGAAAGCTCCAGGTAGCAGCCTTCTTGTAATAAGTCCCATGCAAGATAATTTCCTCTTGAGAACAGAATTTGAGTGATAATGTTGTACTGAATCTCACTGTTGACCAGACTGTCAGTGAAGCTGACAACTGGGGTACTTCAAATGGTTGAGGATATCACTCTTCTGACAATGGGCGATGTATTCTCGGTACATGCTAATCATGACTTTCTGAAGAGACCCAGAGGTAGGAACAAATCCAATATATTGCAGCATCTCACCTAGCGAGTCCGTCTTCACCCACGTTTCAAGTCTCACCAATCAACCACTGTGTGAGCACCATCCTGGGTATTCTCTAAGTTAATTCTCAGATGAACAATCCACTGCAAGATTTACTTCACCAGATTTCTTTGAATGGGGTTAACAACAAGAGACTTGTTTCAGCTCTCAGATGATAATGATAAAACAATTATCACATACTGATCACTACAATGACCACAATAATCCAGATAATGGAATAGAATTACTCAGAACCGTTGTTCTCCCATTGACTTTCAGCGGTTGGGGAGCTGAGATAAAATCCTCCGAGAATTTCCGGCATGTCGGATACTAGGAGAATGGTAGGTGTTCCATGGGGCACAGGATTAACTTTCCATGAGCCTGATCAAGACAAACTGTAGACAGGGGTCATCTTTAATGAAGCATTGTTTTACTGTACTCCAAGACAGAATTACCAATGTCGACCAATCCTGATTCCTGTTTATAAACAGTGATTTTAGTTGACTTAGAACAAGCCATGTCATATCATGAAGATAAAGGCTGGCAAATCAGCCTGTGTACTTCTGTGGTCATCCCTGGATTTCACCTATAGGGAGTTAGTTCTGAGTCTGGAACTCCTGTTTGGTTGTCCCAGAGAAAATAAGAAGCGCCTCCACCATCCTTGTTTTCTGTTGATACATTAAAGGGTACAACATTTCTTTACATTTGTTCAAAGATAATGTTATCAAACATCAACATACACAGATGGAAATGGGGAGGTGAGGGGAGGGTGTTAACCAAACACACCTCTCCTTGTTGGTGATGGAGTGTATTCCACTCTGATGGACTGTGGGTGATATGTTGTCATTATTCACACCTATTTGTGGTAGTCACAAGCCTATATGCTGAGACAGGGGTAGATTAACACAATTACAAGCATTTTATATGTCTAAGTTCTTATAATGTTTAAACCACAGTAGACGTGGGCACAAATAAGGAACAGACACAGTAAAGCAGGTACTGTAAGGCAAGCAACTTGAGCAAGCATTGTGAAATAGCAACATGAGACAGACATTGTGAAGCAGAATTAAGATAGGCATCATTTACAACTTCAATATGTAATATGCAACACAATTTGACAACTGCAAATTAAACAATAACCAAACCAATGTGTGGTACTTTTGTTACATGGATGTCCTTCTCCATACACACTCCTACAGCAATGCCAGACCTCACCCCTCACAGAACAGACTTGGCTCACAAGTACATCATAACCATCACCATGTGCTCTGCCCCACTGAGTAATGTCCATATCAACTACAGTAGGTAAAAGAAGCCAAATTGCATAAGCAATTGTTCTCATATGTAACAAAGCACATATGGGGAAAACATGTTGGTCCCCTGTAAATTTGCCTGAGCCATACATTATATTCAGCCAACTAAGACACAGGTTCGAACACATATTGTCCTTTTAGGAATTAGTTCATATGAACCCACCAACAATAGAGATACCAGTGTAATACTTCAGAGAGAAATTGTATTACTTCTCCTGAGAGTAATCTAGCCACCAGGCATCACAGAAACTTTGTAATTCTGGCGTGCAAAACACGGCCTGCTTACATGTGGATATTGAAGCATCTATCCTTCTACTAATGTGAGAGACTTCTGATAGAATCCCCAACTCACTCACTCCAACATTCTCAGCATTTACAAAGGAAATTGTACATGTTACACCACACATTCTGATCATAGGCGTAGATTCACAAAAGCGTTACTCCCGTTTGATCAAGAGTGGGCGATAATAGGCATTTAGAATGCACAAAGGTTTGCGAATATGCATTGAGCGTAATTTACAATCATCGAGCACACGAAACCAGTCACAACAGGGCAATAATAGGCAATTAGAGTATACAGCGTGGAAGACCTGACAGGTTGAAGAAGCAGTATTCAGAATACTTTCACAATGAAGTTCTGTTTTTCACTTTCACATTTTCTTCATAAAATACTCTTATATTCTTCTCTTTCGTTCACAAGTCATAACCACACATTTAAATATGTTTTAAAGTGGTACCTGTTATCCAGAGAACAATATATTACGGAATCTTTAGGGCATTATAATCACCACATCACAGATAGCGACTGCTCCAGGTGGAATCCGAGCTCAAACTACTAGATTTTTGAATTTGGCCTAGTGGATAGCGTGGTCTACCACGTATTAGCCAATCAAAATGCGGGCGTGCGCCTTTTGCCTTTCCCCACCGTGTTCTGGAAGGTTCTATTCTATTAATATGCCTGCTATCTGGATGGTCTCCGTTCAAGATTAAAAGTATTGTTATGGATGTGGTGGACTGGGAATGTGGATGACTGATCCATCATGTCACAGCCCCTCTCTTAAATCTTTCATAGGTATGACAGATATTATCAGAAATCCACAGTTCTCCAGATCCCGTAAGTGGTTTCATCTAGTGTTCCTTGTCTCCCATTACCCCAACCATAGTAGTGCATTTGGAACCAAATGATTTTTCTTTTAACAAATATCTGCTCCAACATTCATCCATCAATAATGAATTGGGTGGCAAAAGCAAAGACCATGAAGTTAGCCCTGCATTAAGTTCCATTAAGTCACTGGGAGCATTAAGAGTCCTGACTCCACTCATCTGTGAACTGTCCTTCCATTTACTTCTGACAGTGCTCCACTGCTGACATCCATGCTATATCTCCTGTCTGTGATCTCTCTGAGTCACACCATTTCACAATGTATGAATGGACCATAGAAATTCATTATGTGAAGTAATGGCTTTGCAGTTAAACCATCTTCTAGATGATGTTTGAAGAGAATGGTTGCATTCCATGTGTCTATCAACATTTCATCTTTAACAGAACATCATCCTTCCCTCCGCCACAGGAGAATGATAATCCTATGAGAGTATTGACTGACAACTTTCTCCAACAGTAATCCTGGCATATGGAACTGGGTTAAAATTGTTAACCAGCACCGGAGCCGAAACAATCTCTTCCGGTTGAACTGTTTAAGTTGCCACTGCAGAACTTGTTAAGAAGACTAAAATCTACTATTGTAGATCTTGGGTTAGCGTAGGACATAAGTCTACCTCCCAATAAGCCTCTTGTGTTCGCAGATGTTAGCACATTCCCATTATATTTCCTTGACTCATTTCTGTAGTCATTACCTTAGATTCAGAAATGCACTTATTGGTTGAAATTCTCTCATTCCGTTAGGCCTCTATTCTGATGTGTTGTGAGAAATGACAGCATTTTCTCTCTTTAGTTGCTATATAGTTGAAATAGTGAGCAATCCCCCTTCAGAATTGTCGTGGATTGACAGCGCAGCGTCCATCATTCTGTCAGCCGTTTCTAATGTAGCAACCAATTTTGTAGATGCAGTCAGACTGTAACATCTACTAAGCTAGAATCCCGGGAGGAAGTTCCAACTAGTTGTCTTTCAGCAACGCTCTAGCTAAGTGCTTTGAGTGGCTGGAGGTATCCGTTCTTTCTCGCCCACACGAGCAAAACGTTTACATATGGCGAATATAAGGATTTCCCATTCAGCAATAGAGAGGTTCGTCATTATCACATCCACCTTGAAGAGTTGTGATTATGTGGGTATAGCTTCTTACTTACCAATATTGACTGGAAGTTTTGGAAGCAATCTACTGACTTTGAGGACATGACTGGCCAGGTCTTGTGAATATACCTCGCATCTCAGTAATATATAAGATTCCACTGCGCAACGCATGGTTCTTACTGTTATAAAGAGTCGACTGCTGAATTTGCAGGGATCTTTACCTTCTAAAGAGTCATCTGTTTGAGAACAGTGATCTTTCTTAGTCCACACAATCGCAGACAATGTGTATAAAGCCTCAACTGCTGGAGTTGCAGTGATCTCTACCATGTAAGAGTCAACTGTTTGTGAACAGTGATACTTATTAGTTCACTCAATCGCAAACATTGCTCTCATCTAGAATAGAGCTAAATTCCCACCATTTTTCATGCAGAAAAGTCCTCTCAATTGAGGATGACAAAGGAGAAGGACATCAGTTGCACTAACTTTGTCCGCCCTTTAATGTCCACCATTTTTCAGGCAGAAATGCTTCTCAATTGAGGATTAATTGATGGCTGACGTCGGAGACGGATCCTGTTTTATCTCATAATGAAATTTTTCAGGTTGTCCATGATATGCTCCTAATCGTATGACACGCCAATATACCTAGTTGATTACCATCGTTTCCTAGACACATACATTGTGTACGCGTTCCACTGCCATACGAATGGCATGGGTCCAGTTATTTTAATGGCCTCCCCGGAAATTCAATGAGTTCACTCCTAGTGACTTGGATCCTAGTACACCAGAGAGATTACACCATCGAACAATAGACTAATGTCCTATGGACACCAGACTGTGGTCGGTTTTGAATGACCGCCCATGACATCAGGTAGAATCTTCCTTTCATCTCGTCCATCACGCACATCCGGTACGCTTAAGAATACCACTACTTCAAGAATGGCAAGTGACTGAGATGTTAAGGAGTTTCACCTGGAGATTCAATCGGCTCACCCTCAGCAACTTGATCAGGGTATACTGAGAAGACCACACAACTGAAGAATAAACCCAGATCTCGAATCGACACTGGACAATAGTCTGTTTTGAATAACTGACTTTAATCGAGAGTGTGTTAACTTGTTGTCTTTATGGGTGACCTATGAAAATAGCCATCAGAGCTCACCATCTTCACCCTCAGTGTTGCAAGCATGTTATGGGGAGAAGAGAAAATAAGGAGTTGTTATTTGATATGGTGTAGTGACATTAAAAATGTTGTAATAACAACAATCTTCCTCCTCTCTCTCCCATGCCAGCCATTAAATAGGAGATGGAGTAGGCCCCATGTTCTTCACTGGATTAAGTGTCTTAATTAATTTCAGGACAAAACAATGAATTTTTCCCTGCCAATAGCTGTCGAAGATATATTAAAAATAATTGATGTTCTCTGGTGTCTAAAGTACCTTAATTTTATAAACATATATTGAACAACCAGCATGCACAAAATTATACAACAATATTGACAAGCTAATAAATCATCTCATTCTGAGAAAACAAATACCATTGATACAATCACTTATTATGACCCATAAGATATTTATACATCATCTTCAGTCAGCTATGTTGAAATCCTACCTGACATATTAAAAATAGTGATACATGCAATATTATCACTATTAATGAAATCAACCCCTCTAGAGATTTATTGTGGGTTCAAATGTCCGGACCATAGCGTCCACATATAAGAGACAGGGTCCGCTAACAAACGCCATGAATACTCCAAGAAACGAGTCTGATTTGCGAGAGGCCTCCCCGGATTATAATACCAACATAGAGATTCCAAAAAGTGAGTCTTATGCAGGGTATTCCTAGGGTTTGTATCCCGACATCAGGGCACCAGATATGTGAGCCCCTAGCAGGTTATTCCCAGGGTGGCAATTCGAGACGAGTGTTCCAGTTTTCCCAGGGTTTATATCCCGGAAAGAGCCTACCCAGTTTGTGACATGTTAGGAGTAGACAGAGGACCTAATTAGTAGTGGTTTCTGAAAATATATCTTGAATAATAGATAGACAAGATAAAGGATATGATTTTGCACGTTTTGTCTAGAGGTTTCTCAAACGAGATAGATAATCATTCCCGCATAGCCATTTTGGAGAACCAGTTTTCCTGGCTCAGAACCCCCACTGTGAGATTCCCAAATATCTACACAGAAAATTTATAAAAGAAGAAAAAGGTCCCCTCAAAGGCCAAAAGAAGATCTGGACTATTCGCCCCTGTACATCTGAGGATTCTATTCTCTCATCATAATGTTGTCTGTGTGCTATCAGTCCGCCACATTAGATCTTCCCTTAATTTTGTGTGTGTCAAAGTGACCTATTTCAGTTGGCCAATTAGACCTTAGGACGTTAAGATTCAATATTAGCAGACAAACTTATCAATAACTGTACTTAACATCTGTTGAACAAGACAGGTTCTTGACAAAAGTGGTACATACATTCACATAGAAATGTTTACACCAACAATTTCACAAGACATACATCATAAGAGATACTTGACAACATCTATACAGGACTTTTCACAATATCTGTAACCAACCACAGTAACTTAAGACATTCACCAGGAACAATACTTGACAGCAACTGTACAAGACATTCGCCTGGGACATGTACTTAAATACACTGGTTCAATATTACTATTTATTGAGTAGTTGATGGTGTTGAGTGAAGACCAATGGTTCATCATTTGTCATATCTACACTTCGAAAGGTGTGTAACATACAAATATGCAGAACATGCATGCAGATAAAACATGGTACAACAGCTCCTAAGTAATCCACCAGCAGATCTCAATATACTCTCCTCCTCCACCTCTCCTCTAATCTCTTTCTACACAACTGATTAACTGCACTCTCATCACCTCACTGTCATTAGGGAAAATTATAGAATCCTTGTTGTGGGAAAACTCAAGGAAGGAACTACTGTTCTGGATCATTAGCATACTGTTATCATCAGCAATTGATGTTGGGAAAGCTCCAGGTAGCAGCCTTCTTGTAATACGTCCCATGCAAGATAATTTCCTCTTGAGAATAGAATTTGAGGTGATGATGTTGTACTGAATCTCACTTTTGACCAGACTTCCCATGAAGCTGACAACTGGGGTACTTCAAATGGTTGAGGATATCCCTCTCCTGACAATGGGAGATATATTCTCGGTACATGCTAATCATGATTTGCTGAAGAGACCCAGAGGAAGGAACAAATCCAATACATTGCAGCATCTCACTTAGCGAGTCCGTCTTCACCCACGTTTCAAGTCTCACCAAACAATCACTGTGTGAGCACCATGCTGGGTATTCTCTAAGTTAATTCTCAGATGAACAATCCACTGCAAGATTTACTTCACCAGGTTTCTTTGAATGGGGTTAACAACAAGAGACTTGTTTCAGCTCTCAGATGATAATGATATAAATACAATGATCACAATACTGATCACTACAATGATCACTACAAATACCACAATAATCCAGATAATGAAATAGAATTACTCAGAACCATTGTTCTCCCATTGACTTTCAGCGGTTGGGGAGCTGAGATAAAACCCTCCGAGAATTTCTGGCATGTCGGATACTAGGAGAATGGTAGGTGTTCCATGGGGCACAGGATTAACGTGATCAAGACAAACTGTAGACAGGGGTCATCTTTAATAAAGCATTGTTTTACTGTACTCCAAGACAGAATTACCAATGTCGACCAATCCTGATTCCTGTTTATAATCAGTGATTTTAGTTGACTTGGACCAAGTCATGTCATATCATGACGATAAAGGCTGGAAAATCAGCTTGTGTACTTCTGTGGTCATTCCTGGATTTCACCTATAGGGAGTTATTTCTGAGTCTGAGACTCCGGTTTGGTTGTCCCAGAGAAAATAAGAAGCCCCTCCACCATCCTTGTTCTCTGTTGATACATAAAATTGTACAATATTTCTTTACATTTGTTCAAAGATAATGTTATCAAACATCAACAGACACAGATGTAAATGGGGAGGTGAGGGGAGGGTGTTGACCAAACACACCTCTCCTTGTTGGTGATGGAGTGTATTCCACTCTGATGGACTGTGGGTGATATGTTTTCATTATTCACACCTATTTGTGGTAGTCACAAGCCTATATGCTGAGACAGGGGTAGCTTAACACAATTACAAGCATTTTATATGTCTAAGTTCTTATAATGTTTAAACCACAGTAGACCTGGGCACAAATAAGGAACAGACACAGTAAAGCAGGCACTGTAAGGCAAGCAGCTTGAGCAAGCATTGTGAAATAGCATCATGAGACAGGCATTGTGAAGCAGAAGGAAGATAGGCATCATTTACAACTGCAATATGTAATATGCAACACAATTTGACAACTGCAAGTTAAACAGTAACCAAACCAATGGGTGGTTCTTTTGTTACATGGATGTCTTTTATTCATACACACTCATACAGCAATGCCAGACCTCACCCCTCTCAGACTAGATATGGCTCACTAGTACATCATCATCATCATCATCATGTGCTCTTTCCCCACTGAGTAATGTCCATATCAACTACAGTAGTTAAAAGAAGCAAAATTGCATAAGCAATTGTTCTCATATGTAACAAAGCACATATGGGGAAAACATGTTGGTCCCCTGTAAATTTGTCTGAGCCATTTATTATATTCAGCCAACTAAGACACAGGTTCGAACACATATTGTCCTTTTAGGAATTAGTTCATATAAACCCACCAACAGTAGAGGTACCAGAGTAATACTTCAGAGGGAAATTGTATTCATTCTCCTGAGCGTAATCTAGTCACCAGGCATCACAGGAACTTTGCAATTTTGGCGTGCCATACACGTCCTGCCTACATATGGATATGGAAGCATCTATCCTTCTACAAATGTGAGAGGCTACTTATCAAATCATCAACTCACTCACTCCAACATTCTCAGAATTTACAATGGAACTTGTACATGTTACATCACACATTCTGATCCAGAACTGCCAAATGTTAACTCACAAGAGCAGTGTCAGTTTGGTTAAGAATTGTTGATGATAGGCATTTAGAATGCACAAAGGGTTTGCAAATCTGCATTGAGTGTAATGTACAATCATCAAGCATACGCAACCCGTCACAACAGGGGAATGATATGCACTTGGAGTATTATACAGCGTGGAAGACCTGACAGGTTGAAGAAGCAGTATTCAGAATACTTTCACAATGAAGTTCTGTTTTTCCCTTTCACATTTTCTTCATAAAATACTCTTATATTCTTCTCTTTCGTTCACTAGTCATAACCACACATTTAAATATGTTTTAAAGTGGTACCTGTTATCTAGAGAACAATATATTACGGATATTTAGGGCATTATAATCACCACATCACAGATAGCGACTGCTCCAGGTGGAATCCGAGCTCAAACTACTAGATTTTTGAATTTGGCCTAGTGGATAGCGTGGTCTACCACGTATTAGCCAATCAAAATGCGGGCGTGCGCCTTTTGCCTTTCCCTACCGTGTTCTGGAAGGTTCTATTCTATTAATATCCCTGCTATCTGGATGGTCTCCGTTCAAGATTAAAAGTATTGTTATGGATGTGGTGAAATGGGAATGTGGATGACTGATCCATCATGTCACACCGGTATATATTCACTTCAATAGTCCTGACCACTGTAGCGTAGCCGACATACAGGTCACGGCGATCAAATCGTGTGTTTGCCACAAACGGGATCGTAAGACTTTGGAAAACCGTGTCATCTTCCAGTTGGGTTTACGCTCCCCTCACGGCCTCAGTGTCTAACATAGTTTCATTTAACTTTCAAACCCCCAACACCTCCCATCCCCGCAGTTGCATAGTCTACTAAAAAGGTAGTTGCATATCCTTTACAGGACGTCACAGTCAACCCCAGCATTAATATTGCTGTTTTGGATGTCTTGACATGTTTGCGTTAGATGGTTTGTAATTGTTTTCTGAGCGACCGACACTCATACCATTCTATGAGGACCAACGCAATGGCGGTCTACATCCAGGTCACCCGCATCTGTATTTCGAGCACGGAACGAGGAATTGCGAACTACGATCTCACACCTTCGCCACAGAGCACTAATCCAAATTTTTACCTTTCGCTCACATGGGTGCCTCACCACCCCAAACCAACCCTCTTCCCTCCTGTCCTAATGCCAGGTGACTTAGCCAATACTTGAGCTTCTGACGGTATTGACCTTTGATCCCTTGACCATACATCCAGTGCATACAATCCATCGATAGTCGTCTAACGCGTCAGTCGCTCCAAATAAGGAAACTGATTCTGATAAGTATCTTTAATATTGGCAAGTAGTGTGTTTCATGTAGTTGTGTGTCGGTTTGTGTTTGTTTGTTCTGTGCTGACGAAGAAAAACGAGTCGAAGATTGCGAGCTTTATTAGTACACGATTGCAAGTAACAAAATGGACGTTGCAGCCAAAGCCGTCGTGAGCACAGAACACAGAAACATAAACCGACACACTACACGAAAGACACTTTTTTTCGCATATCCTTTACAAGACATCGCTGTCAACATCAGCATCTTTCAGCTGATTGTTGATTTCTTGGCAATATTACGCCCAGTAATTTGCCATTGCTTTCTGAGCTGCTGGCTCACATACCCCGTAAGCTACCGACACGAAGAGAACCGCTACCAATTCTCGCGCACGTCATATTACCCACGAGAGTATACGGTATTGCTGAGAAAGACGTTAAAACCTTAGGCCGTGGATACCGGCGCAAAAGACACTAAATGAAAATATTAAAATTACTTAACTTTATCCTTGTACGACGGAAAACGTCTTTGAGCAACTATCAGTGGACAGAATTAATCGGATGTGTGCTGTTCAGGCGGAAAATGGACGTGAGGCTAATTACGCCAGAACGAAGCTCAGTGATTGGCTTAGTTTCCTGGTGAGGGGTGGGAGGGGCGTACCCGCTGGTTGGGGGTGGAGGGGGATGCCCAGGTGAGTGAAAGAAGCAAATAGGGATTACTAGAGCACTATAGCCAGCTATGTGGTGAAGGTGTCATGGACTCAGTTCGCAAGTATGCATCCAGTGCTCGAAAAGCAGCTGCGATCGATTTGGATGCAGATAACCCTGCGTTTGTTTTCATAAAATAGTATGAGTTGCAGTCGCTCAGAATGCAATGAAAAACCTCTTTACGCAATTCTGTCAATAAATCACAAAGAGCACAAATAATGATGGGGCGGATTGCGCCATTCTGTAAAGGATATCAACTAATTTGTTTAGTGGACGATAAAAATGTTTACAGAGTAACGGCTGGAATCGACAATTAGATAATATTTCGATACTGTTAATATATCAGTCAAGAAATCGTGCAATATCTTATTTATGTGGTCTGTGTTTAAATTTAGTATTTACATTATGACATTATTTTCATCTATCTCCCCTTACATTAGTTATTTTATTTTCGTGTACTGAGGCTCAAGTCTGGCATGTGTAAGTGTTTGTTTTTATATTGTATGCCTTCGGGATTTACAAATACATTGTTGTTTACTATATAGTGTAATGACCAGATACGCTTGTTTGATTAGAATAGAAACGTATTCAGGACAGAACAAGAGCAAGTTTCTAACACAATGAACTTATTGTCTAATGCCGAAGTGTGTCTTTCTTCTCGCCCAGGAAGTTCGATTTTGAGTGGCCTGAGGTGATGAACTGCGAAGGCCTACCCGAGTACGGCGACAAGGAGACTCCGTGCATGGACCCCAACACAGAGCACAAAACCGCGAACCCACCAGACTCGGGCAACATGCGGACTACCCCAAGTTCAGGCCGGACGGGAGATGGCGGTGAGTGTTCCAGAAGAAAACCCATCATGGCTGTGTTGGGGTTCCCTGGGAGTTCGAGAGTTGGGTGTCGGATACGTATGTTGGTTCAACCCCAAAGAGATAGAGGACAACCAAGTTCCTTGATCTCAATGTGATCCGGCCCGTTCTAATTAAGTTAACCTTTAATGCCTCAGTTGCTTGAGTCCATAAATAGAGTCTCGGAGAACCAAGGAATACCTCTATGAAACCAAATGAAAAGTTTTCCCTTACAACCAACAATATCATATTGGTGGTTCCTTGCCTCTCCTCTCTCAGTTAATTAATTATTGTCTAGAGTGTGTTTTAATTAAACCACTTAACTACGACAAGGAAAAAAAACACTCAGTAGATGACAAGACCTCAATTTTATGATTTAATACACATAAATCGTGTTATGGATCATTTCATTAAAATAACACCACAAATCAATTCAATACAAGAGGTCATATACGTATTTATCTATAACTATAAATATCTGATTGCTGTGCAAAAATTAATATCCATATCACCAGCTATATATCTGTCTTTCTATTACATTTACTGCTCATCTTCTACAGGCATATGTGTAATCTGAAAAAAAAAGAGCTATATACACTCCAGTTTCTCCACTTTTAGGTTTCCGATTCCCTGCGGCCAGCAGTCAGTGACACTATCTATGTTACTTGTTCTTAGTGTTGATCTGGTCCAGGTCTGAACAGAATATTGGCTCTGGTTTTCCCCTATCAGGTTCAAGGATAGATTATCTGTGTCACATTCCTACATGGGTAGAGGAAAATCTCGCAGGTGAATAGCTTTCTGCACTGCTCTATTGAAGGGCATCATTCAACCGAGGTGTTTCACTCTATCAGGGTGCTTCACGCAACAAGGTGCTTCACTCAACAATCAGGTCTGGATCTAGATGGATCTAGCCACTACCTGAAAATGCAGCATCAATCATAAATCTACTGATATTATCAATATGAACATTAGAAATGTAAGACTGCAAAACTTTCAAGAAAAAAACACAAGGATTACGAATACAGTGAATGTTGATCCTATGGAAAAAAAACAAGGGAGGAAGAGAGTCTTGGTGTTCTCTTTTAGTATCAACCCTATGACTGGTCACTGTCAATCCATCCTTCATTATAAGGACTAAAGGTTTAGACTACCAGATAAGCAGTGTCATCTTCACATATGCCTATCAGTCATGGTCTATAGGTCGAGTAATTATTGAACTAAGTATTCTTAGCTTCCTAGATCTTAAGTTAATCACAACTTCTAATTCACTGCTGATTAAGTTTAACTGCTAAAGAAATACATTATACAACCTAGGTCTAATGCTTACACATTAAATAAGTTGTTTAACTAGAAGAAATATCCCTCGTGGTTTAAAGCCATGCACAATTTATTCATGAACTGCGACATATGAAAAAATTATTTTGTCTCTCTGGAATTAAGTCCTATAGGACTAACCACATGGTTACACCACATAAACTTACCATCTTCTGGTGGGACAGAGCATGACTAGCGTAATATATATTATGGTGCTCTTTTTCCTTCAACAAAATTGAATGTCTTAAACACGACGACTACAGATTTTAGGATCCCAGAATTCGGAGTTTTCCTCCAAGTTGTCTGCCTGCTTATAGGCTGGTATTTCTTTCTTTTCCTCTCTTTGATTTTATTATCTCTAAAGGATTGCGTTTGTAGATGCTACCATGCCGTTAGTCGAAGTGGTTCTTTCTTCTGCCTTGTCTTCTGGTTGGTGTTCTCACTGATTTATTGTGGGTTGCCACGCCATCTTAAAGTCATGTTCCTGTTTGTTTTCGTTATAACGTCACTTCCAATCACAGCGCTTGTTACAAATACTCTTCGGCCCAATGTCGCTGTTGGTTCGTGTTGCCGTAAAATAGGGATGTAGTTGGGGAAATATTAATCGCGCTTTTGACGGTTGTAGGAATTATATCACATTGGGTTCCCAGCGACTAATGGCAACCTGGGTGTTGTGAAGACGTTCAATGAATTCAGTTCATAAGTGACTCCCAAGGACTGCACATGCAGGTGTGAGCACCCATTGAAGTTAAGTTAATAATGAGCAAGGTGTGCATGCTAGATAACTCGTTCACGTAGATCATGCTAGATAACTCGTTCACGTAGATCATGCTAGATAACTCGTTCACGTAGATCATGCTAGATAACTCGTTCACGTAGATCATGCTAGATAACTCGTTCACGTAGATCATGCTAGATAACTCGTTCACGTAGATCATGCTAGATAACTCGTTCACGTAGATCATGCTAGATAACTCGTTCACGTAGATCATGCTAGATAACTCGTTCACGTAGATCATGCTAGATAACTCGGTCACGTAGATCATGCTAGATAACTCGGTCACGTAGATCATGCTAGATAACTCGTTCACGTAGATCATGTTAGATAACTCGGTCACGTAGATCATGCTAGATAACTCGGTCACGTAGATCATGCTAGATAACTCGTTCACGTAGATCATGCTAGATAACTCGTTCACGTAGATCATGCTAGATAACTCGTTCACGTAGATCATGCTAGATAACTCGTTCACGTAGATCATGCTAGATAACTCGGTCACGTAGATCATGCTAGATAACTCGTTCACGTAGATCATGCTAGATAACTCGGTCACGTAGATCATGCTAGATAACTCGTTCACGTAGATCATGCTAGATAACTCGTTCACGTAGATCATGCTAGATAACTCGTTCACGTAGATCATGCTAGATAACTCGTTCACGTAGATCATGCTAGATAACTCGGTCACGTAGATCATGCTAGATAACTCGGTCACGTAGATCATGCTAGATAACTCGGTCACGTAGATCATGCTAGATAACTCGGTCACGTAGATCATGCTAGATAACTCGGTCACGTAGATCATGCTAGATAACTCGTTCACGTAGATCATGCTAGATAACTCGTTCACGTAGATCATGCTAGATAACTCGTTCACGTAGATCATGCTAGATAACTCGGTCACGTAGATCATGCTAGATAACTCGGTCACGTAGATCATGCTAGATAACTCGTTCACGTAGATCATGCTAGATAACTCGGTCACGTAGATCATGCTAGATAACTCGTTCACGTAGATCATGCTAGATAACTCGTTCACGTAGATCATGCTAGATAACTCGGTCACGTAGATCATGCTAGATAACTCGTTCACGTAGATCATGCTAGATAACTCGGTCACGTAGATCATGCTAGATAACTCGTTCACGTAGATCATGCTAGATAACTCGTTCACGTAGATCATGCTAGATAACTCGGTCACGTAGATGTATGGAAGTAGATAATGCCAGATAATTATATCACGCTGATGTATGGAAGTAGAATATTGCTATATAGCTCGTTCAGGTAGATGCGTGGAAGTAGATAATGTTACAAAACTCGGACATGCAGATGTATAGTAGTAGATAATGCTACATAACTAGGCCACATAGATGTGTGGAAGTAGATAATGCTACATAACTCGGTCTTGTTGATACATAGAAGTAGATAATGCTACATAACTCGGTCTTGTTGATACATGGAAGTAGATAATGCTACATAAATCGGTCACGTAGATGTGTTGAAGTAAATAATGCTACATAACTCGGTCACGTAGATGTGTTGAAGTAAATAATGCTACATAAATCGGTCACGTAGATGTGTTGAAGTAAATAATGCTACATAAATCGGTCACGTAGATGTGTTGAAGTAAATAATGCTACATAACTCGGTCACGTAGATGTATGGAAGTAGACGATGTTTACTAGCTTCCTCGGTCGTTGGTGCATGGAAGTAAGTAATACATGCACTGTTCTTACATTAACATGGTTTCTGTCCATTGAGACATCGAGTCTACATTGACACAGCTAGTTTTCATTGACACAGCTAGTCTACATCGACACAGCTAGTTTACATTAGATGGTGTCCACTTCTCGGACCTCAGTATGTGATGCTGTGTTGTATAATCATCGTTGTTTTGTTTTGTGAACACAAGCATGGGCAGAAATCTGTCGAAATGTAAAGATGTCTGTGGAGCTACCATAGATACCTGCCTACATTGACCGTGTCTCTGCAGTTACCTTATCAACGTGATAATATTGAGCATGTCTCTGAAGTTATACCATAAGAAAATGGAAGACGAGATTAACGTGGTCCAAGTTGGATTTATACAAGGGGGAGGAACAAAATATCGCATACATAATGTGCGTTTAGTAATAGGGAAGTGTAGAAAATTTAATGTAAACCTTTTCTCATGTTTTGTGGATTATTCAAATGCATTTGACTTTGGGAACAAATGAGGAAAATTAGCTTTCCATCTCATATAGTACAACTTATAAAACTGCTCTACGTAGACCAACAAGCAGCGGTTAGAATAGATGGCGAGACATCAGATTGGTTTGGCATCAGCAAGGAGTCCAAGAAGACTGTGTGCTGTCCCCCTATTTGTTTAACATGTAAGCTGAAAATATAATCAAAAATGATATAACCAAAGAACATTGTGATGCCCTAAATATCGGTGGTCATGAAATACCAGGGATTCAATATGCCAATTATACAGTATTACTATCAACATTACAGAATGGCATAGACAAACTAATAACCTCAGCCAAAAAGAATAGTGAAAATTACAACTTATATCTTAACACAGCCAAAACAAAGATAATGCATACAGATAAAATTAATATGGACAAAGAAACATACAGAAACATCTGTATATTTAACACCCGACAAGAAAACCACGCCTACCTCTAACGATCACGACAGACTGTAATGCCACTCGCATGGGCCTTGCAATGTTTACAAATGCGCTCACGTAAAGGCACGGAACTGCAGGATACGTGGACGAATACAAAGCAGACTGGCCATTGCCATGTGGATTAATAAAAAAACATTTTGTGAACAAATTTAAAGATGACCAGAATTGACCAGCAGTGTAACATTAATAAAATCACAATTAAGAGGTTGAAATCATTGCCTGCATGTTTTTCACCTTTTCTCTTACCTTTGACCCCCGTGCTCCTATTGTTCCATTCAGCAGATGCTGATAGTGATGCACGAAAGTGTCAGGAGATTACAATTCCAATGTGTAAAGGCATTGGTTACAACATGACCTACATGCCTAACCAGTTGAACCATGAAACCCAGGATGACGCGGGGTTGGAGATGCACCAATTCTACCCTATTGTGAAGGTCCAGTGTTCCACAGATCTCAAGTTCTTCCTGTGCAGCATTTACACACCGATCTGCACGGAGAACGACAAGCGACACATTCCCGCCTGCCGATCTGTATGTGAGCGCGCTAGGGACGGCTGTGAGCCTTTGATGAGGTAGGACAACAGTGGTGTGCTCATTTATGTCGATTTCTTGAAGTTTTGTTTATGTAATGTAACGCTGTGGATAGTAGACTCTTTGACAGTAAATAAACAAACAATCAGACAAACAATTTGGTGTTTCTTGTATTTTCTGGATTCATACAACTGACAAATTAACTACATATTTATATGGGAAGGAATAGGGTGTAAAAATGAGATCTGGCCACTCCACCTAATTGAAGTTAGTTGCATGTCCTTTACAGGACGTAGCAATCAACTCAAGCATTGTTTGGCAGTTATTGGTTTGTCATTACGTTCTGAACGAGCGGCACTCACACCAATGTATGTAACCCAGCGCAAGGTAGCGGTATGTGTGATTACAAAATTGTATTGTTAACCACTTCACCATAAAGCCGGCTCCACCTAATTATGTAACTGTGTGTGTATGTATATATATATATATATATAAACTAATAAAAACCGTAAACTGAGTACAGAAATTAAACGTAGACATTCAAGATATTTGGAAACGTTATTGTCGCTTGTCGTCCCGTGGGAAAAGTGGAATCAACAAGCACACCTTTAAGATCCTTCTTATACTTTGGAACTATTGTCGGACCTTTGTCTACACTCCCCCGTTCTGTCTTCTACTCTCTCTCTCTCTCTCTCTCTCTCTCTCTCTCTCTCTCTCTCTCTATCTCTATCTCTCTCTCTCTCTCTCTCTCTCTCTCTCTCTCTCTCTCTCTCTCTCTCTCTCTCTCTCTCTCTCTTATTCCTTCATAACATACCCCGACAACTGTTTCCTCCAACAATTAATAAAATATTTAATGCTGAAAACTATGTCAGTTGTATGTATTGAATGTGTATATGTAGTTGGTAGTGTCTTCTAGTGTGAGTGCGAGATAGGACTCTGAAATTCGTATGTGCCGTATCATATCTCCCATCCTTATACGGCCATGCAACAAGACATCACACATATATGGACAGCTCTCACCCTGGATGCTCCTCCGACTGAGTCTGGACGTATTCCAAGATTTAGAAAGTGCTTCAACGTCTGATCACCATGAATATAATGCGATTACGGTAAGTCTCTGAATTCGACAGATTTCCCTTTTTGGAAGTTAGTAAAATCCATCACTTAAACACCTCACCACTGTCTAAGACTGTCTGTATAAAGACTATATATGTTCCACACACTGTCTCTAGTTATTTACTTAACAGTTTTTGTATACATGTAAACTGTTCTTGAGTTCTCCAAGGTTTCTTTTAGGTTAGTACCCAATTCAAATATATTTAGCCTATGTCGCTCTGCCTTTATAGAATGAAAGTCCTTTCCATGGTTTTCAAAACCTGGATACAGAGTTAACTTATTTGCAATTCGTTATGTCGGCCCACGATTATTGAATGGCTATGTTTAAGTTGTTCTAGTGAAGTACTTTCTCTGCACAAGTGAAGTGCCTTCTTTATCTTCTCTGAGTGTGTCAGGAGTTTTTCGTAGAACCTGTGGGTGATATATAACCAGGTGATATTAGTCTGCTTCAGACTAATTCTTATGTGAGAGTATGTCTCCGGCCGTACTCAGACGCTTCCGAAAGATACTCTGACATAAGACAGATGAGTTCACTAAAGTCTAAACGATTAGCTAAAAGAAGGAAATTGTAACAGCAAAGCACAGACACCTAGTTCACTATGCTAGATTACTAAGCTAAAGCTAGATTACCTTATATTATCTATGTTAGTCCATGAATCGAAATACAAAAGCACATAAGCACCAATGTCCCATCGCCTCTTAACAATTAGGGACCTATATTTCTATTCTATTTAAGGACGCATAGATCCATTCTTCCTCCAGTTGGTCGCACACTAAACACAAAACCAAGTTTCCAACTATTTATACTCAGTTTCCAATTCTCCGTCCCTTTTGATCAACAATCGAATTTGCCGTAGTGTCCCATCAAAGGTTTGTGAAATCACGTATTCGTTCTTGTCCGCTCCGTCTCGGCTCCTCCGCTGATTCCCGTGTTCCCCACTCATCGTACATCAAACAGTTCTAACTCTTTGATCAATGCCTTCGTGTTTTCCACAACCCGATGTCTCCACTTTGTTTGACCGGTGAAATCGGCAGTCAATGACCCCTGATAACAACTGTATCTGACTTCTATACCATTCGGTCAATAACCGTCACTTTGTCATCGCTCAAGGCTGAAGTGCTCGATTGTTATTCTGACTAACGGTCAATAATTTCCCAACCTCATACATTGCAAGTAATGTTATATTTTAGTTCATCGGGGAATCACTAAACTTCTCGTGACAGTTATGAAAAGAAATAAATTAGAGAACTTGTGGACAACTGTCAAGACTGAGGGAAAAAATACAAGTGGAAGGCAGAGAAATAAATATGTGGATGGCTTGGACACATTGCATGGCCAAGACAAGAAGATAGAGCTGATTCAAGACTCTGGGGATCGTGTGAGATAGCGAAACATGAATACCTAAGCTTATCAGCATGACATACGATGATGATGATATACACAAATCAAATACGTACACACACATGCAAGTCGGCGCCTGTGGCTTCGGAGTTAATGAGACGTAGTCTCACAGCTCCTTGCCTTAGCCAGGTAGACTTTGATGTCATCCGTGCACTCATGGGCGCTGACCGCTATGGGTTGCTTCGATGGGATGAGCGTCAGTAGCTTAGAAATGAATGGCAATCTACTGAGCGTAAATTTGCCCAGTAAATCATCAGCAGTCAAGACATGTTGGCGTTGATTGCAACGTTATGTAAAGGATATGCAACATATTGTTCACACACACACACTCACACACACACCACACATACCCTTAAAAGTCGCTTAACAATCGACAGGTTCGGCTTCGTGGCACAGGAGTTTTATCCCATATGGCTCAGTTTTTTTTTTCCGCAGCGCTGGCTGCCGGAAGCGTCGCACAAAGCACGAACTCCGTTGCTCCAGCGACGAACCCCCAGGAGTCTACAAAAATGTACTCGTGAACCGAAGGACGCGGCCCGGAATCGAACCCACAACCTTCGAAGCTCGAGCCAGACGTCTTGACCACTTCACCACGAAGAACCTCCCTCCGCCCCCCCCCCCCCAACACACACACACACTCACACAGTTAGATACATACAGAATACACATGTACATGTCAGAGAGCTGAAGTGGCTAGGGCGCCGGCTCGCTGTGGGGATGTGTTCGAATGCCCGGGCTACCAGTTTAGCCCAGCCTACACCGGGTGCCAGGACATGACCTGTAAAGTAAAGGCCACCTGTGTGACATTGGCCACGCCCCCCCTCGCCCCCCCCCCTCTCCCGGGTGCTGAACGGTCTACAACAATAATTATTTACCCAGTACGTCATTGGAGATGCACAGTTTGGTACTGCCCATTTACTTATATATATATATATATATATATATATATATATATATATATATATATATATATATATATATATATATATATATATTGTCTATTAATTTGCATATCCTTTGTAGGACATCGCAGTCAACACCAGCATTTCAGCGGTTGTCATCTCTTGGCAAGTTTACGTTCAGTAATTTTCCATTGCTGTCTGAACGACCGGCAACGATACCAACGTGAAGCCAACCCAACGCTGCCTGCTACCAAATCACACGCAGCTGTGAATCGAACGGGGGTATGCAGGATTACGAATCGTGTCCGCAAACCTTCGCCACGGAGCAGGTATATATATATATATATATATATATATATATATATATATATATATATATATATATATTATATATATATATATATATAGAGAGAGAGAGAGAGAGAGAGAGAGAGAGGAAATGGATTATAGAAAGACGAGGGAGATATGCCGCCGGTAGAGAAAATTAATAAAGGAATAATAATAATAATAATAATAATAATAATAATAATAAGTCTTTATTTTCAAAGGGTTAGGAATTGGGCACGCAAGCCCGTCTGACATTCTGCCCTTCTTCTCTATTTCCTCTCATACATTCTTTCATTCAACATCACTTATGAAGCAACTTTTGACAACAAAAGAACATTAAAACGCATGAAAAATAATCAATAACAAATGACTCTCTGAGGCAGTGTTTAACATGGGCATTATAAATACCTAAGGAGGGTGTAACGTGCCATACATAAGGGAATGTTTTTTGGCTAGTTGTCGTTTGAGATAAGTTACCATTATTGTCTTTTTTGTGTTATTTGTTATGGGGGCATGTAGTCTGTACTAAGGTAGTGTTCAAACAGGTTGTGAATGTATGTATCATGATTGGTGGTGTCTTTGATTTCTTGTGGAAGATTGTTCCACAACTGAGCGGCAGAGTATGCTAAGCTTGTTTTATATAAGTCTATCCTAGGTTTAGGGATATGAAGTATATTTAGTCGTTCGCTATGTCTAGCGTTATATTTAAACAATGGCCAAAGGTAGCTTGGAGCATTTTGAAATAGGATTTTGTGAATTAGTTTGGTCTTATTAAAAAGCAGGCGCTTGTGGAGTGGCAGTAACCGGAGACGTTTATATAGGTTAGCATTGTCGGTAGGCTTTTCACCATTAATTAAACGCACTGCCCTTTTCTGGAGTGAATATAGGCGTTTTGTTATTGATTTGGAGCATCCATCCCAGACTGTGGAGCAGTAATCAATATGTGTTTGTATATGAGAAGTATAGAATATCCTTCTTGTGTTTTCGTCAAGGAAATTTTTAATTTTGGCAAGTTGGTATACTTTTTTGGCTATTTGTTTAACTAGAGCATGAACATGTGAGTTAAAAGTTAGATTTTGATCTATGATAACACCCAGTGTCTTGTGCTCGGTGACACTTTCTACAGGCGTGCTGCCAATGTGCAGCTGAAGAGTTATCTGCGAGTTTAGAGTGTGAAGTCTTTGCCTGGTTCCTATTAACATAGACTTTGTTTTAGTAATGTTAATTTGCATGCGGTTTGCATGACTCCAGTTAACTACACTATTTATTTCCTGTTGCAAGGATAATTCTAGCACATTACGATCAACAGCGTTTGTATATACTGTGCAGTCATCAGCAAATAGATCGCAGGACGACGACAGATTTAATGGAAGATCATTTATATAAATGGCAAATAATAGAGGGCCAAGAATAGACCCCTGAGGTACTCCAATATTAATGGTAATGGCTTGAGATAAAACTTTATTGTGTGATACTACTTGCTTTCTGACTAATAAGAATGATTTTATTAATGTCATTATATTAAAACTTACTTTCATTGTTTCTAGTTTTTTAATTAGAATAGTATGATCTATCATATCGAATGCTTTCCTAAAGTCTATAAACACCGCTCCACATAGAGTATTGTTGTTAATATTTTGATGCCAGTTTTCTATCATGTTTGTTAGTGCCGTATGGCAAGAATATTTTGGCCGAAATCCTGACTGGCTGTCAACTATCAGTTTATGGCGAACTAAGTGATCTAGTGTTGTTTTGTGGATGTGCTTTTCTAGCGGTTTGGATAATGAGGATAATATGGAAATTGGTCTATAATTACTCATGAGACGATCGTCTAGAGGACCAGCTTTTAAATGAGGATACACTTTAGCGATTTTAAAGGCTGATGGGAAGTGACCTCTGGTTAGACATTGATTATATATAAAAGTTAGTGACTCGCAGATCGCCGGTGCAGCATGACGAAGGATCCGACTACTAATTCCATCTAGTCCTGATGAGTTATTGTTTTTTAGATTACGGAGATGAGTAAATACTTCAGTTGTCGTCATTAGCGGTATGTTGGAGGAAATGTGTCCATAGCATTTGTTCTCACAGAATGATGATAATAAAGATATGTCATGAGGCGCATCTGGTATTGCAGCCTTCAGTTGGTTTATGTCGGACTGAAAGTATCTACTGAATTGATCACATGTAACCTGATTTGATGGTAATGATTGTGATGATTTGTGTTTGTTTGTCAAGGTATTAATTGCTTTCCATGTATCTTTAGTGTTGGTTTTATCTATTACTATGTTCTTAAAATAGTTTTTCTTTTCCTTCCGAATAACATATTGAACTTTGTTTCTCAGACTACGGTACATAGTTAGATCTCTATTTTTGTGAGCCCTGTCGCGATCTCTCCTGTGTGATCCACGGGGGCTTTGTGTGATGTTTAATACGAACTTCCTTAAATGGAACATGTTTATCAAATATACTTAGAAAGGTCTTTAGCCAGTGGTCCAGAGCATCGTCTGGGTCAGGAAGCTGGTAAACATAATCTAGAGATGAGTTGACCAAATCTTGTAAGAAGACGTCTCGATTGAAATTTTTGTAATTTCTATATTTTATGCTTATATGTTTGTGTTTGGGAGTTTTGGTGCCCTTTTTCGACCACGTGCAACATACTGGATAGTGATCGCTCATTGCATTGATAGGTACACTACATTCTGTGATGTTATCAGCACACGTAGTATAAATATGATCTATAAGTGTTGCAGATGATTTAGTGATTCTAGTGGCTTGTTTGACTAACTGTTGGAAATTATATGACTCTATTATGTTTTCCCATGTTTTGTTTGATTTGTTAGCGTCTATGTTGAAGTCACCTAGCAATATTATTTCCCTAGCATTACTAAAGACTACATCCATCATAGTGGTGAATTTTTCATACCAGATATTTCCTGCACTGGGGTTTCGATAAAGATAGCCAACTACTAGCGGTATGCAATTTTGAAGTTTAACCTCTATCCATACACACTCAATCTCACAGGTTTCAAAGTCTAGCCTGCGGTGGGCGTCAAGCGAGTTGGAAATATAAACTGCAATACCCGTCTCTTGTTTCTGATAGGGATCTCTTCTAATGGTTTTAAAACATCTGATAGCGATGTCATCATCTGAGATGTTGCCATTTAATCGACTTTCGCTAACGCCAAACATGTGAAAATTTTGATTAAGTATAAGTGATAGTTCGGGCAGCTTCCCTAATAGATGGCATATGTTTACATGCCCGATTCTGAGCCCATTATTCCTGAGCCAGTGTTCGTACTTATTAGACATTTCAACAATGCGTAATCACAAGTTTAAAAGCAAAACACACACACACAAAGTGAATACAACTTACGTCCCTTATTACAAAACACACTCTAAAGTACAGAGAAACAGTAATATATCTGTAAATATATAAAAGTACGTACACAGATCCGTAAGGAAGAGCAGTGAAGACCCCCTCACTCACCGTGAAAACACAATTAGAATTATTATAAAAGCTATACAGCTAAGTACTATCAATTAATATAAAGTCAAAACTAGTCAATGTTTGTAATAACTTATAACCTAATACGTTACTAGATCAAGTTATAACCAAATATGCAGATAAACGTTTAAGGAGAGGCTCTTTCTTGTACCGAGATCCGGTGTAGCTTTGTCCTAAGTTGCTAGTAAATACCAGGTTGTGTTGGTTGTTGGTATAGCGACATTATAAGTGCTTGACGAAGTGTAGCTGGGCTATACCGTGTGAGGTGCAACCATTCTGGATTACAATTAAATGGGTACTGATGATGTCTCATGGGTATGTAATGACTACCAACTAGAGCCTCTGGTTGGTGGCTAACAGGAGGTTGTGCTGGCACGTCGTTGTTGCTGAGAGTCGGATCCTTTCTGGGGAGAATAGGAATCATATCTTCGTAATTATTACCCTCCTGTGTGAAAGACGACGTATTTAACGGACTTGGTGTTGTGGTAGTGTCCCGTCTGGCTTGGATTTCAGGTGCAGTGGTTATGAGTGGTCTGCACACTTCTGTCCTATTTGTACTTGATGTGACGGGAGTATGACCTCTGGCTTGAGTTTCAGGAGTAGCTAAAAGTGTCCGGCGCGATCCCGTATTGGATGTATGGTATGTCCGTTCTGGATATTTTAAATTCTTGGCGAGAAAACTGGTGCCCAATGTAGATAAATGTATTTGATCCTTGTAAAGACTCTTTTTTGGTGCACCAGCCTGTGAAGTGAATGATGCTGTATTGTTGATGAATTGTATCTTGTTTTGAGAACAGAACTTCTGCAACATGTTGTTATTTATGTCAGCTAGACGGCGCTGGTGTCCATAACTCGGTGATATGATGGAGGAGAAGAAAATGGATGAGTTAGGAAAAGTGTGACGTAATCCGTTCAAGAGTGCCAGCAGTTGAGACCCTGTGATTTGTTGGTTGTTCATGGTGTCGGTGATGCCAATGTGTACGCTTGCCCTTCTGACGCTATGATTTACAGCCAACCTGCTAATCTTGTCTGTTAGCCGGTCTACACCAGCCCCAGGCAGTGGGATTATTGAAACAATGTCTTTGTCTGATGTGGCCATCCTGTCGCTGTATAAACCTTTCATTAAGGAATCGCCTAGTATAATATGTGTACAGTCAGGTCGTGCTGTCTGTACATGTTGGTTGTCAGCACGTCTCGACCGTTGTTTCATCCATTTCCGATTATCAGCAGTCTTTATGTCTCCATGTGGTTCTCCCGATGGATCTTGTTGGCTTGTCTTGCCCGTTTGCAGCATGTTAAAGCACTGTAAGTTTTCTGGTGACTTTTCTTGAAGTACTTCAAACCTATTGCTTATTTTGACGTCAATGGGGTAGACTGCTTGTTGTTGTTTATCTTCGTCTGCACATTGAGGTGTTTGTTGTTTTTTATCTTCCTCTGCGCGTTGAGTTGTTTTCATAGTGATTATCTGTTCTGGGTGGGATTGAGCTTCCCCAAGATTTCCCAAGGATGAAGCGGTTGCTTGAGAATTACATGCTTCTTCTGTTTGGTTTGTAGAGGACGCATTCTGTAAGATTTGAACTGTATTTCTCAGCAGCAAATTTTCGTCTCGCAGGAGTGCGACTTCTGTCTTGAGAGCATTGTAATCACTGCTTATCTTTTTGTTTGCTTCAATGTTGGTTGAAACAGTGACAATGAGCGCCTTTAGTGATTGTTCTAGTTCCTCAATGCGCTGTTTACAGTCGCACGAATGTCCATTGATAGTTAAGATGCTATTGTTATCTGAGGCAGGTACTTCTTCAACAATGTCAACATTGGGATCTATGTTGTTTTGGATACGCTCCATTGGGTATTCAATAGCCAAGAGCGCTGGTGGGTTGGCAGGCCTCGTGTTGATGTTGTCATGTACACTCATCGTATGAGTAGATTCGGTGAATGTCTGTGTCGAGTTTTCAAGTTCAACAAAATCTACTTTTAGCCAGGAATTAATGTTTTCATTACTGCCCTGTGTCATGAGTTTATTTTTACTGCGGTACAAATGTATCGTAATCACTGGCGTCGTAATCAGATCCTCAACGTGGGCCCCGTGCTTATCTTGCCTGTGTTCAATTAGTTCAAGCCTGTAGTAGTTGAGTAGGCAAGTTCGGAATGCCTCATAATAGAGTGTGTTGTTGAAGGAAATAGTAACACACTGTCCTGAGTTGGTGTGTTTGACGACTAGGCCGTTGGGATTTATGCACTTGGATAGCTTATTCTTCACGGCCCTCTCTTTATTTAGTGTGTAAGTTTTATTGACAGCCGATCGTAAACCTGAGCGAGTCCTTTCACCATTCACTTCCAATACGGAGCACTCTCCTTCCCCTGACATTATTGCATAATATTACGACTAACTAAACTTGAAGAACGCAGCAATCGCATTGTTATCTAGCCACGCCGTGGGCAATTTGAGGTCCCGTGGTTGTATCTGACATGCCTCGTGCACTTGATTAGTTGAAATTTAATAGTGTTCAACTATCACTCGAAATGAATATTAGATATAACCCACATTTTTGCGATAATAAACACTTGTATTAATCTAAAAACTATTTCACCACCTCAGAATCACAACGAGCACATTGATATAAAAATCCATGATAGGTGATTCAGCTTGCAGTAATAATAATCCGAGAAGTAAGAGATACAAAAACACGTCTTCACTCTCCGGCAGCTAGTCAATATGAGGAAAGACGAGGTAGATATTTCGTCGATAGAGGAAATGGATTATAGAAAGTCGAGGGAGACATGTTAACCGGAGACCGGTAAAGAAAATGGACTAAAGAAAGACGAGAGAGAGAGATGTAGTCGGCATAGGAAATGGATTAAAGATAGACGATGGAGATATTAAATGGAGAAAGAAAATTGATTAAAGAAAGACTAGGAAGATATGCCGGTCTCCGTGGCCAAAGCCTGCGAAAGTGGTTCGTGGGCTCCTTACCAGGCGTTCGAATCTTAGCTGCGACCGTTTTGTGCAGCAGACCGTGTCATGTTGTGTTATAACGTGTTGGTATGGAAGCCGGTCGTTCAGAAAGCAATGGCAAACTACTGAACGTAAAACTTGCCTAGTACATCAACAGCAGCTGAAAAATGCTGGTGTTGACTGCATCGTCCTGTAAGGGATATGCAACATTAAGAAAAAAGAAGGAAGATATGTAATCGGTAGAGAAAGTGAATAAAAGACAGACGAGGGAGATATGTAGTCTGCACAGAAAATGGTTTAAGGGAAGACAGGGGAGATACAAGTATTTAATGGCGAGGGGAAATTGATTAACGAAAAACTAGGGAGATATGTAGGCAGCAGAGAAAATGGATTAAAGATAGACCAGGGAGATATTAAATGGGGAGAGAAAATGGACGAAAGAAAGACGAGGGTAATATGTAGGCAGCAGAGAAAATCGGTTAAGGAAAGATGAGAGAGATATTTAATGTTGAGAGAAAATGGGTAAAAGAAAGATTAGGGTGATATGTAGTCGCAGAGGAAATGGTTTAAAGAAAGACGAGGGAGATATGTAGTCGGTTTAAAAAAAAATAATAGTTGCATGTCCTTCACAGGACGTAGCAGTCAAGCTTGATTGTTTTGGTGTTTCAGACATGCCCTTGTTTGATCTCCAGGACTTCATTGCCTTTGTCTTCGACTTTCATGCCAGTACCAAACTCACCTCTACCGTTTCTTTGTCGACCGTCCATTTGTTAGATCTAACAGTCTCTTTAGGTTCCACAGGTCTATGCACGACGGTTTATTATAAACAAACTGAATGGCACGCATTCCCTCTCTACACCCCTCCCACATTCCCTCGCGTACGGGTTCTATTCCTTTCTCCCAACTGTTACGTCTCTGACGGCTTTGTCAGGATAGTAACGACTTCCACCAAAAAGCCCACGAAATGTTGGATTTCTTCCGCCTCCGTGGCTATCCTGAGAATGTTCTGTCTACAGCTCTTCACCGCTGCCAGTCTATCAGTTGTGCCGATCTCACCTCCAGACCGAAACCACGGAATAGTAGACCTGTACTTTCACTAACCTGTCACCCCCATAATATTGCTGCCATGAATATCCTCCTGAGACATCTATCCATTCTCCAGGCAGACCCGACCACTCGCGATGTCATCTCAGAGGCTCTGTACACTCGGGATTGTAACCTCAGAGATGTGCTGGTCCATAGCAGTCTACCCCAACTTCACAAGTCTCTTCCTGGCACAGTGGCTTGTCTTCGATCACGTTGTAAGACCTGCTCACATGTACTTCAAACCCAGAGTCTGGCATTCCCTAAGACGACTTTCCACAACCGTGAGGGTTTCTCATGCCCAAATCGTAACATTATCTGTGCGATTACTTGCTCACGTTGTGACATGAGTTATATCGGAGGATAATTATACGTCTGGCTGATAGGTTTAGGCATCACCTTTCTGATATCAACATTTGCACCCAGAAACCAGTATCCATGTACTTCAACAGTTCTGACCACTGTGGCGTGGCCGAAATACAAGTCGCTTCGATCAAATCGCGTGTTTGCCACGAACGGGATCGCAATACTTTGGAAAGCCGTCTCATCTTCCAGTTGTTTTTACTCTTTCCTCACGGCCACAATGTCCAACACAGTTTCATTTAACTTCTAAACCCTAAACCCCTCTCATCCCCGCAGTTGTATAGTCTACTAAAAAGATAGTTGCATATCCTTTACAAGACGTCAAGTCAACCCCAGCATTATTTTTGATGTTTGGGATCTCTTGGCATGTTAGAATTCGGTGGTTTGTAATTGTTTCCTGAACGACCGGCACACATTTCATTCTGTGAGGACTAACGCAATGGCGGTCTACATCCAGGTCACCTGCATCTGTGTTTCGAGCGCAGAACGAGGAATTGCGAAGTGCGTCCCTCACACCTTCGCCACAGAGCACTAATACCAATTTTTACCTTTCGCTCACACGGGTGCCTCTCCACCCAAAACTAAACCCCTTCGCGCCTGTCCTCCTGCCGGGTGGCTTAGCCAATAACTGAGCTTCTGACGGTATTGACCTTTGGTCCCTTGACCATACATCTGATTCATATAATCCACCGATAGTCGTCTAACGCGTCAGTCGCTCCAAACAAGGAAACTGATTCTGATAAGTATCTTTAATATTGGCATGTAGTGTGTTTCATGTAGTTGTGTGTCTGTTTGTGTTTGTTTGTTCTGTGCTGTCGAAGAAAAACGAGAAGTAGATTGTGATCTTTATAGTACACGATTTCAAGTAAAAAAATGGACGTTGCAGCCAAAGCCGTCGTCAGCACAGAACAAAGAAACATTGACCGACACACTACACGAAAGACACTTTGTTTTCGCATATCCTTTACAGGACATCGCTGTCAACATCAGCATCCTTCAGCTGACTGTTGAATTCTTGGCAAGATTACGCTCAGTAGTCTGCCCTTGTTTTCTGAGCTGCCGGCTCACATACCCCGTAAGTTGCCGATGCGGAGAGAACCGCTACCAATTCTCGCGCACGTCACATTACCCACGAGAGTATACACGATTAAGGAGAAAGACGTTAAACTCCTAGGCCGGGGATACCGGCACGAAGGCACTATATGAAAATATTAAAGTTACTTATCTGTATCCTTTTACGGCTGAAAATGTCGTTGACTAACTATCAGTGGACATAATTAATCGGATGTGTGCTGTTCAGGCGGTCACTGGACTTGAGGCTAATAACGCCAGAACGAAGCTCAGTGATTGTCGGGCGTACCCCCTCGGTGTGAAGGGGGACGCTAAGGTGAGTGAAAGAAGCAAATAGGAATTACTAGAGCACTATAGCCAGCTATGTGCCGAAGGTGTCATGGACTCAGTTCTATAACACGCATCCAGTGCTCGAAACGCAGCTGCGAACGATTTGGTTGCAGATCGCACTGTAATTGTTTTCATTAAATAGTATGAGTGCCAGTCGCTCAGAAGGCACTGAAAAACCTCTTGACGCAATTTTGTCAATACATCACAAAGAGTAAAATTAATGATGGGGCGGACTGCGACGTTTTGTAAAGAATATCAACTAACTTGTTTAGTAGACGATAAAAATGTTTACATAGCAACGGCTGGAATCGACTAATAGATAATAATTAGATATCGTTAATATGTCAGTCAAGAAATCGTGCAATATTTTATTTATGTGGTCTGTGTTTGAATTTAGTATTTATATTATGACATTATTTTCATCTATCTCCCCTTACATTAGTTATTTTTTTTTCGTGTAATGAAGCTCAAGTCTGGCATGTGTAAGTGTTTGTTTTTATTGTCTGCCTTCAGGATTTACAAATACATTGTTGTTTCGTTGTATAGTGTAATGACTAGACACACTTGTTTGATTAGAATAGAAACGTATTCAGGACAGAGCAAAAACACGTTTCTAACACAGTGAACAGATTGTCTAATGCCGATGTGTGTCTTTCTTCCCACCCAGGAAGTTCGGTTTTGAGTGGCCTGAGAGGATTAAATGCGAAGGGCTACCCGAGTACGGCGACAAGGAGACACCGTGCATGGACCCCAACACAGTGCACAACACCGCGAACCCACCAGACTCGGGCAACATGCAGCCTACCCCAAATTCAGGCCGGGCGGGAGATGGCGGTGAGTCTTTCAGGAGAAAACCCATCATAGCTGGGTCGGGATTTCCTGGGAGTTCTAGAGTTGGTTGTCGGATACGTTTGTTGGGTCAACCCCAAAGAGATAGAGGACAACCAAGTTCCTCGTTCTCAATGTGATCCTGCCCGTTCTAATTAAGTTAACATTTAATGTCTCGGAGCTTGAGTCGATAAATAGAGTTAAGGATACCCAAGTAATACCTCTAGGAAATCAAATGAAAAGTTTTCCCCTTACAACCAACAATATCCTATATGTGGTTCCTTGCCTCTCCTCTCTAAGTTAATTAATTATTGTCTACAGTGTGTTTTAATTAAACCACTTAACTACGACAAGACAAACACTCAGTAGATGACATGACCTCAATTTTATGATTTAATAAACATAAATTGTGTTATGGATCATTTCATTAAAAAGAAAACACAAATCCATTCAATACAAAAGGTCATATACGTATATATCTATATCTATAAATATCCCATTGCTGTGCCGAAATTAATATCCATATCACCAGCTATATATCTGTCTTTCTATTACATTTACTGCTCATCTTCTACAGGCATATGTGTAATCTGAAAAATAGAACTGAATACACTCCAGTTTCTTCACTTTCAGATTTGCGAATTCCTGCGGCCAGTAATCAGTGACAGTATCTATGTTACTTGTTCTTGGTGTTGATCTGGTCCAGGTTTGAGCAGAATATAGGCTCTGGTTTACCCGTATCACGTTCAAGGATACATTATCTGTGTTACATGTCCTACATAGGTAGAGGAAAATCTTGCAGGTGAATAGCTTTCTGCACTACTCTATCAAAGGGCACCACTCAATCGAGGTGTTTCACTCTATCAGGGTGCTTCACTCAACATTGTGCTTCACTCAATAATCAGGTCTGGATCTAGATGGATCTAGCCACTACCTGAAAATGCAGCATCGAATATAAATCTACTGATATCATCAACATGAACATTAGAAATGTAAGACTGTAAAGCTTGCAAGAAAAAAAACAAGAAAAATAAATACAGTGAATGTTGATCCTATGGAAAAATAAACAAAGGAGGAAGAGAGTCTTGGTGTTCTCTATTAGTATCAACCCTATGACTGGTCACTCTCAATCCAATCCTTCATTATAAGGCACTCGAGGATTAGACTACCAGATAAGCAGTGTCATCTTTATGTGTGCCTGTCAGTCATGGTCTATAGGTCGAGTATTACCTTGATATATTCAGAATTTGATACTTATGGTCACCATTCCCTTTTGTTCATAATTAATTTCCATAGATATCATTCCATTTAAAAGAAAAGGTTCTCATACATTAAGGTTAGTAATTCATCCTAAATGCAATGAGTATTTGCTTATACACAATACAGGTACACTGTGGCGGTCTCATACATTGAGGTTTGTAATTAATTCTTAAATGCACTGAGTGTTTGTTTATAAACAATATAAGTACATTGTGGTATCTACTCCTCTATAATATTCAGGTGAATTTTTCTTAATCAAAATGATTCGAAGAAGAGTAGTTTCCTTCTTCTTTACCACGTATGTAATATGCCCTTACCTCATAATCATCCTTATCAGCATAATCATCATCACAATAATAATAACCATATAATCACCATAATAATAATCATCATCATAATCATAATCACCATTAACACCATTATCATTATCACCATCATCACTACCATCATCATTATAATCATTATCCTCCCACACTTTAGGACATAGAACTATATGGGTGTAACCTGAGTGTTATGAAATACAGATGGGTTTCATGCTTAGGAGTGCACCAAATTATTAATTAGTGTTTCATTCACCACAAGTCAGGACACAAAACCATATGATTGTAAAATGAGTTGCATGCAATACATATTGGTGTCATGCTTAGAAGTGTACTAAATTATTAATTAGTGTTTGAGTTATCACTAACATGCTCTCTTCTGATAGACAGGACAATATGCATCCAAGTGGCTGCCATCATGAGATTGATTGATTGTTCATATTCCTCCTTAGCATGTCTCTTCATCTCACACATTCTCACCATTCGTCAGGCATAATATTCGTATTTGCATGGATGATAAGTAAGCATACTGATGTGATCTTACAAATGATAAATTAACAGGTTTGATATCAATGAAATTACAATGGAATCTCACTCATTCCCCTATCATTTATTAGACATAATAATTGCATGGATGATAATTAGGCATAACTATGAGATTCACAAATGATGATTTCTAATGTGTAATAATAATGAAATTATACATGAATAACAACATGCATGCTCTCATCAAATACATAGAATTATGTGATACACCCAATCCATATTCATTCATCTTGAATCATAACCACACTTGCAGTGGTGATGATTACGCATTATTATGCGCCTCACAAATGATAAATCCACATGTTTAACAACAATGAAAATACATTTGACTCACCACATGGGTGCTTTCACCTAACACATACAATTATGATACATATAGAAATTAATTTACATCTCATGTGCTCATGTACTTTTCTGTTACACATACACTAATTTCTCTTACCAGTGTCGGCACATGTACAATAGTTTATTCTTATTGAACTAAGCATTCTTGGCTTTCTAAAACGTAAGTTAATCACAAGCTCTAATTCACTGTTTATTTAGTTTAACTCCTTAAGAAATAAATTGTACAACCTAGGTCTAATGCTTACACATTAAATATTTTGTTTAACTAGAAGAAATATTCCTTGTTTTTTAACCTCGTGCGCAATTTATTCATGAAATGCGACATCTGAAAAAAGTACTTAGTCTCTCCGGAATTAAGTTCTATAGGACTAACCACATGGTTACACCACGTAAACTTACCATCTTCTGGTGGGAAAGAGCATGACTAGCGTAATATAATTATAGTGTTCTTACCTTCAACAGAGTTAACTGTCTTTAACACGACGACTACAGATTTTAGAATCCCAGAATTCGGAGTTTTCCTCCAATGTCTCTCACTGCTTATAGACTGGTACTTCATTCTTTGCCTATCTTTGCTTTTATCATCTTTAGAGGGGGAGAAGGAGAGGGAGGAGGAAGAGGGGGATGAGGAGAGGAGGAGGGGAGAAGGAGAAGGGGGAGGAGGAGGATGAGGAGGAGGAGGGAGGAGGAGGGGGATGAGGAGGGGGGGAGTAGGAGGAGGAGAAGGAGGATTTTAACGCAAATGCCTGTAGATATCTGTAGCGAAAAGGTCCACCTATTTGAGAAATATGCAACAATTTTACATATATAGCAATGCCACTAAATGTTATGTCCCCTCGCTATACATAAATTATATGTAAATTAAAATATTAAATAATAGTACGTAAAGAATTAGTTGTACACTAACAATTTATGACAGTTGGCAACACCGGAATGAGATGAAGACGTGTAGTAAATTTCATCTCAATCGGATGGACCGTTCGAGAACGGATAAACAACATACATACAGACATGCATCGCCTTTTATATATAAGATTGGGTTTCCAGCGACTAATTTCAACGTGGGTGTTGTGATGGCGTTCTATGAAGTCAGTTCATCCATGCCTCCCAAGGACTGAACCTGCAGGTGTAAGAACCCATTGAAGGTATGTTAAAAATGAGCAAGGTGTGCATGCTAGATACCTCGGTCACGCTGATGTATGGAAGTACATAATGCCAGATAACTTTAACAAGCTGATGTATGGAAGTAGAATATTGCTACATAGCTCGTTCAGGTAGATGCGTGGAAGTAGATAATGTTACAAAACTCGGACACGCAGATGTATGGAAGTAGATAATGCTACATAACTCGGTCACGTAGGTGTATGGAAGTAAATAGTGCTACATTACTCGGTCTTGTTGAAACATAGAAGTAGATAATGCTACATAACTCGGTCACGTAGATGAGTTGAAGTAGATAATGCTACACAACTCGGTCACGTTGATACATAGAAGTAGATAATGCTACATAAATCAGTTACGTAGATGTGTTGAAGTAGATAATGCTACATAACTCGGTCACGTAGATGTGATGAAGTAGATAATGCTACATAAATCAGTTACGTAGATGTGTTGAAGTAGATAATGCGACATAACTCGGTCACGTAGATGTATGGAAGTAGACGATGTTTACTAGCTTCCTATGTAACATTGACGTGAGGAAGTAGATACTGAATGCTAGAAAACTCGGTCGTTGGTGCATGGAAGTAAGTAATACATGGACGTCAATGTGCTTACATTAACATGGTTTCTGTCCATTGACACAGCTAGTCTACATTGACACAGCTAGTCTACACTGACACAGCTAGTCTACATCGACACAGCTAGTTTACATTAGGTGGTGTCCACTTCTCGGACCTAAGTAAGTGATGCTGTGTTGTATACTCATCGTTGTTTTGTTTTGTGAATACAAGCATGGGCAGAAATCTGTCGAAATGTAAGGATGTCTGTGGAGCTACCACTACCATAGATACCTGCCTTCATTGACCGTGTTTCTGCAGTTACCTCATCAAAGTGATAATATTGATCATGTTTCTGAAATTATACCATAAGAAAATGGAAGACGAGATTAACATGGTTCAAGTTGGATTAATACAAGGAGGAGGAACTAGAGATCGCATACTCAATGTGCGTTTAATAATAGAGAAGTGTAGAGAATTTAATATAAATCTTTTCTCATGTTTTGTGGATTATTCAAATGCATTTGACTTTGGGAAATCATGAGGAAAATTGGCTTTCCATCTCATGTAGTACAACTTATAATACTGCTCTATTTAGACCAACAAGCAGCGGTTAGAATAGATGGCAAGACATCAGGTTGGTATAGCTTCAAGCAAGGAGTCCAAGAGGGCTGTGTGCTGTCCCCCTATTTGTTTAACATGTACGCCGAAAAATAATCAGAAATGATATAACCAAAGAGCAATGTGATGCCCTAAATATCGGCTGTCATGAAATACCAGAGATTCAATGTGCCTATTATACAGTATTACTATCATAATCACAGAATGGCATAGACAAACTAATAACCTCAGCCAAAAAGAATAGTGAAAATTACAGCTTATATCTTAACATAGCCAAAACAAATAGAATGCATACAGATAAAACTAATATGGACAAAGAAACATACAGAAACATCTGTATATTTAACACCCGACAAGAAAATCACGCCTGCCTCTAACGATCACGACAGATTGTAATGCCGCTGGCACGGGCCTTGCAATGTTTACAAATGCACTCACGTAAAGGCATGGAACTGCAGGATACATGGACAAATACAAAGCAGAATGGCCATTGCCATGTGGATTCATACAAGAACATTTTGTGAACAAATTTAAAGATGACCAGAATTGACCAGCAGTGTAGCATTGATAAAATCACAATTAAGAGGATGAAATCATTGCCTGCATGTTTATCAACTCTTCTCTTAACTTTGAACTCCATGCTCCTATTGTCCCATTCAACAGATGCTGATAGTGATGCACGAAAGTGTCAGGAGATTACTATTTCAATGTCTAAAGTCATTGGTTAAAAATTGACCTACATGCCTAACCAGCTCAGTCATGAAACCCAGGTGGACGTGGGTCTGGAGGTGCATCAGTTCTGGCCGCTTGTGAAGTACTAGTGTTTCACAGATCTCAAGTTCTTCCTGTGCAGCATGTCATGTACTCACCGATCTGCATGGATAACGAAAAGCGACACATGCCCGCCTGCCGATCTGTGTGTGAGCGCGCTAGGGACGGCTGCGAGCCTTTGTTGAGGTAGGACAACAGTGGTGTCCTCATTTATGTCGATTTCTTGAAGTTTTGTTTATGTAATGTAGCGCTGTGGATAGTAGACTCGTTGACAGTATAGCAAGTATGGTTCAAATCCAGCGTTTGATGTTTCTTCTATTTTCTGGATTCATACAACTGGCACATTGACTACATATTTATTTGGAAAGGAATAGGGTGTAAAAATGACGCCTGGCCACTCCACCTAATTGAAGTTAGTTGCACGTCCTTTACAGGACGTAGCAGTCAACTCAAACATGTTTTGGCCGTTTGTGATTCATGGGCAAGTTTACTTTCAGTAATTTGCCTTTACGTTCTGAACGAGCGGCACTCACACCAATGTATGTAAACCAATGCAAGGTGGCGGTATGTGTGATTACAAAATTGCATTGTTAACTACTTTTACCACAAAACTGGCTCCACCTAATTATGTAACTGCATATATATATATATATATATATATATATATATATATATATATATATATATATATATATATATATATATATATATATATATATATATATATATATACTAGCTGACCCGGCCGGCTTCGCCCAGCCCCTGGCGGGGATCTGTCTGTCTGTCTGTCTGTCTGTCTGTCTGTCTGTCTGTCTGTCTGTCTGTCTGTCTGTCTGACCTTGCCCGGCTTCGCCCATTTCCTAGTGGGGAGCATCTCATTTAATTCATATAAGTAGTCATATAAGCTCCCGTTCCCGTTAACGACTACTGTCTGTCTGTCTGTCTGTCTGTCTATCTGTCTGTCTGTCTCTCTGACCCGGCCCGGCTTCACCCAGTCCCTGGTGGGGAGCATCTATTTAATTCATATAAGTAGACATATAAGCTCCCGTTTCCGACTATCTGTCTGTCTATCTGTCTGTCCGACCCGGCCCGGCTTCACCCAGACCCTGGTGGGGAGCATCTCATTTAATTCATATAAGTAGTCATACAACCTCCCATTCCCGACTATCTGTCTGTCTGTCTATCTGTCTGTCTGTCTGTCTGTCTGTCTGTCTATCTGTCTGTCCGACCCGGCCCGACTTCGCCCAGGTCCTGGTGAGGAGCATCTCATTTAATTCGTATAAATAGTCATATAAGATTCCGTTCCCGACTGTCTGTCTGTCTGTCTGTCTGTCTGTCTGTCTGTCTGTCTGTCTGTAGGTCTGTCTGTCTGACCCGGCCCGGCTTCACCCAGCCTCTGGTGGGGAGCATCTCATTTAATTCATATAAGTAGTCATATAAGCTCCCGTTCCCGACTATCTGTCTGTCTGTCTGTCTGTCTGTCGATCTATCTGACCCGGCGCGGCTTCGCCCCGCTCCTGGCGGGGAGCGTCTCATTAAATTCATGTAACAAAAAAAATTAACTTAAGAATGTCCTTCCAAACACCATCCATTATGTTTAATAAAAACTGTTTTTAATCACCTACATGACTGTAGATAACTTCTTTAAACATAAAAAGATGAGTAAGAAAATTTTCGCTATTTAAATAGATGCATTATTTTTATAAAAACTTTGAAAATGCCTTAAAGATTATATCATTATTTATTATAACGCACATGCCTGTAAATAACTGTAGAAAAAGAGTTTATAAACCTTTGATAACAATGCAACAATCTATATATAAAATATATAGCAATGCTATTAAAAGTTATGCCCCTTGATATAACTTTTCTTGAGTTAATCCCCTCGCTATATATAAATGATAATGTGAAATTAAAATATTAAATTTTAGTATGTAAATAGCTGTTTGTACACTAACAAAATATGACAGCTGGCTGCACGGGAATGAAAAGAAAGCATGTAGAAAATTTCATCTCAATCGGATGGACCGTTCGCGAACGCATCAAACACAACCGAATACACATTGCCTTTTATATATATATATATATATATATATATATATATATATATATATATATATATATATATATATATATATATATATATATATATATATATATAATGGTCACGTGGAAACATCCAAGATCCAGCCATTGGCATCAGCTGGACTTCATTATCACACGGAGACTACATCTGAACCATACATCATTAACTCGAAGTTACCACAGTTCTGACTGTGATACAGATCATTCTTTGGTTGTTGCAAGGGTTAGACTGAGACCAAAGAGAATCTACACAGCTAAACACAAGTCTAGCCCCAGGATTAATATTACTAACACTCACGATCCTGGAAAGTGCTTTGAATTTCAACAGCAACTTGAAGACGCTTTCAATGATACATCAGAAAATTGTATAGTAAATGATAAATGGAGTAAACTTAAGGAAACTATTTATAAAACAGCGGTAGGGGTTTACGGCACTGTGGATCATAAGAGGCAGGACTGGTTTGCGGCAAACAGCCAGATACTGCAGCCCTTGATTGATAAAAAGAATAGCTCTCTTAAGAAACAAGGAAAGACCAACGCGTAACACTCTGAGTGAGCTGAAGCAAGCGAGGAAGGATGTACAAAAGGCTGCCAGGCAGTGTGCGAATGACTATTAGATCACGTTATGTGAGTCAATTCAAATCGCAAGTGATAAGGGAAACATAAGAAGCATGTATGAAGGGATAAAAAAAGCCTGTGGTCCAATGATCAAAAGAAGTGCACCGCTGAAAACCTTGTCTGGAGAAATCATCACTGATAACAAACAGCAGATGGATAGATGGGTCGAGCACTATTTAGAGCTTTACTCAAGTGAGACAAAGCTAGCGGATGATGCCCTCAACGCCATAGAGGCCCTGCCAACTCTTCTATAACAGAAGTTAAGTGTGCTATAAATGAGCTTCAATCTGGCAAGGCTCCAGGTAAGGATGGGATTCCAATAGAGGTAATCAGGAGTGGGCAAGACACACTCGCTCTACAGATCCACCAGCTAATAGAGCTATGCTGGCGAGAAGGACAAGTCCCACAGGATTTCAAAGATTCAAACATCATAACGCTGTACAAGAACATGGAGATCGGAGCGACTGTAACAACTATAAGGGTATCTCACTTCTGTGTATTGTTGGGAAAGTATTTGCCAGAATTGTCCTGCACAGACTTCAAGTCCTGGGAGATCAAGTCTACCCCGAATCACAGTGCGGCTTCCGTCAGAACCGGTCTACCATTGATATGATATTCTCATTGCGACAGATGCAAGAAAAATGTTGGGAACAAAATCAGCCACTGTTTATTGCCTTCATCGACCTCACAAAGGCATTCGATTTTGTCAGTCGTGAGGGTCTGTTCAAAGCACTAAAGAAGATTGGCTGCCCACCAACTCTTCTGTCCATTGTGGAATCGTTCCACACAGGCATGAAGGGTATAATCAAGTTTGATGGCTCAACTTCAGAAGAGTTTGAAATCAAGAGTGGAGTTAAGCAAGGTTGTGTACTAGCCCCCACCCTCTTTGGGATATACTTTTCACTTCTACTGAAATATGCCTTTCTTGATCAGGATGACGGTATTTACATTCACTCACGCTCAGATGGTGGCCTCTATAATGCTCAGAGATTGAAGGCCAAGACCAAAATTAGCAGGGTACCAATCAGAGAGTTGCTTTTTGCTGATGATACTGCGATTACGACCCACTCTGATGAAGAATTACAACATCTACTATCTGCATTCTCCAATGCTTGTTCTGAATTTGGTTTAACAATTAACAAAAAGAAGACACAGATTATGTCACAAGGTGCACATGGTGTACCATCAATCTTTATTGACGACGCCGAACTGGAGATAGTAGACCATTTTACATATCTAGGATCATAGGTAAATAGCAAATTATCCCTCGATCAGGAAATCAACATCAGGATTGGCAAGGCAGCAACAACAATGAACATGTTAGCAAAAAGAGTCTGGGAGAACAGGAAGCTTACTGCCAAAACAAAAAGTCCTCGTCTACCAAGCCTGTGTCCTTAGTACTCTTCTTTATGGCAGTGAAACCTGGACAACTTACTCACGCCAAGAAAAACGTTTAAACAGCTTTCATATACGGTGTCTGCGAAGAATACTTGGTATTAAGTGGCAAGACGAAATCACAAATACTGAAGTATTGGAAAGATCAGGTTGTGTGACGTTGAATTCCATGCTCAGTATTCGTAGACTTAGATGGATAGGACACGTTAGGAGGATGGATGACGGTAGAATACCAAAGGACATCATTTTTGGTGAATTACAGACGGGTAGGAGATCTCAGGGTCGGCCTCTACTATGATACAAAGATGTGTGTAAGCGGGATATGATTGATACAGGCATTGATAATTCACATTGGGAGCACGTCGCCGCTGAACGTGGTGCATGGAGGGCAACTATCAGAAATGGAATAAAGACAAAGGAGAATATGATTGCAGATAAAGCACACACAGAGCGTGAGAGACGTAAGATGGTGCAAAATGGTGGAAGTGACTATGTTTTCACATGCACCTACTGTGGGAAAACATTTGCAGCAAGAATTGGCCTTACCAGCCACACTCGCCACCGCCATGGATCGTAGTTATTAAGCCTTTTTGAAGCACAATGTACCAAACTATCGTCTGTCAAGACGGAAAGGTGCCAATGTACATATATATATATATATATATATATATATATATATATATATATATATATATATATATATATATATATATATATATATATATATATATATATATACACACAGACACACAAATAAAAATCGTAAACTGAGTACAGAAATTAGACACAGACAATCAAGATTTTTTGGGAACGTTATGAAAAGAAGTAAATTGGAGATCTTGTGGACGAATGTCAAGACTGAAGGAAAAAATTCAAGTGGAAGGCAGAGTAATAAATTTATGGATGGCTTGGACACATTGCATGGCCAAGACAAGAAGACAGAGCTGATCCTCGGCTCTGGTGATTGTGTGAGATGGCTAAACATGAATACCTAAGCTTATCAGCATGACATACGATAATGATGATATAAGCAAATCGCTATGGGTTGCTTCGATGGGATGAACGTCGGTAGGTCAGACATGAATGGCAAACTACTGAGCGTAAATTTGCTCAGTAAATCACCAGAAATGTTGGCAGTGATTGCAACGTTATGTAAAGGACATGCAACAAACTGTTCTCACACTCGCGCACACACACACACACACATACACACACTTAAAAGTCGCTTAAAAGTGAACAGGGTCGGCTTCGTTGCACCGGGCTTTTATCCCATATGGCTCAGTCTCTTTCAGCACATACTCCGTAGCTCCAGCGACGACCCCCAGGAGTCTCCGAAAATATGTACTCGTGAACCGAAGGACGCGGCCCGGAATCGAACCCACAACTTTCGGAGCCTGAGTCAGACGGCTTTATCACTTCGCCACGAATATCCCCCAGACACACACACTGTCACACACATACACAGACACACATGTACATGTCAGATAGCTGAAGTGGCTAGGGCGCCGGTTCGCTGTGGGAATGTGTTCGAATTGCCGGGCTACCATATCAGCCCAACCTGTATATATATATATATATATATATATATATATATATATATATATATATATATATATATATATATATATATATATATATATATATATATATATATATATATATATATCTTTTAATTCGCATATCTTTCATAACATTGCAGTCAACACCAGCATTTCTGCCGATCTGATCTCTGGGCAAGTTTACGTTCAGTAATTTGCCATTACTGTCTGAACGACCGGCACCGATATCAACATGAAACCAACAAAACGCTGCCTGTTAACAAATCACACGCAGCTGTGTTTCGAACGCGGGTATGGGGGGATTACGAATCGCGTCCACAAACCTTCGCCAAGGACAAAATGGATTAAGGAACGACGAGGGAGTTATGTAGTCGATAGGGGAATTGAATTAATTAAGAAAACAAGAGGAAATTATTAAATGGGGAGAGAAAATGTGTTATAGAAAGACGATGGTGTCGCGGAAAAACTTGATAGTTTCGATCGATGACAAATAAGACCCGACATTAGTCTACACAAACAAGCAATCCTTCGATGAGTAGGGGACTGAGGAACAAAATACGTCGCGAAAACTGTCTGCACACGCACGATCGGCATTTCTGTATGATGTGGGTTGTTCGAGAAACGTACAATGGCGCCATCCGTCTACAAGGCGGGAGACAGCCTTTGAAGTTGTAGACGGAAGGTCTGGACAGACGTCGGATGGATTCTGTGATGTGGGGAAGGATCCCCTGGCTCACAGACAGACAGGACTTTTGTTGTACGAGACAAAGATTTCCCCGATGAAAGCAAAATAGACGGCGGATTGATTCCAGTCAGTCTAAAACAGGGAGAAAGCCAGACTCTGGACTGATTATCGTCTAGACTTTTTGGTGACGTCACGCAAGCCCCGATATAAAACCAGTTGAGGTAGACAAGTTGAGGGAGTCGACCAAACATTCTGAAGTGTTAAAGATCGGCGCAGTATTCCGAGTTGTGTTAATTGAAAGAGACTATAGTGTAACAGTGTTGATAATGTATCGGCGGACATAGATCCAGTCTGTGATTGCATAGTCTCAATTATCAACCGGAATAGGCATATGGTAGTCTATTGATCATATCTAACTTAGAGTATGATTAGGAATAGAGTACAGTACTGTGCGGTGATATAATGTATTATAGGTGTGGTGATACAATGTATTATAGGTGCGGTGATAGAATGTTCTATAAGTGCGGTGCTAGAAAGTATTATAGGAGCGTCGGCACTAGTGTCCTATTGTATGGCTTTAACTAGCTTGTGTGATATATCATTTTACTCAGGGAGTTGGGGACAATGTAGTGGGATAATAATTAGAGAGATTGAGGATGGTTGGGAGGGAGGAGGGGAATGTGAAAAGGTAGGATCTTCCAGTAGGGCATCTGCTGGGTTTCTATCCGTTCCTTTATTCTTTCCTGGTGTTGCCAAGTATCAGACCAATGTGGTGAGCTATTTGGCCGTATGACAGAGATCGGATCTCTGTTATAGATCTGAGTGCTGCTATTGACCTACACTCACCTAATTACAGTCAGGATTGAGTTGCTCTCACCATGATGTTCTCTACTCAACAGGTTCTACTTGAGTGTGCGATGATTTATTACGAAGAAGCAGTTTTGAAGTTTTATTTAATGATGGCTCACGGAATGAAGACAGAGGTTACTGAGAGGCTTTTACACGGGGCTCAGAACCTAGTTGGTCTGCAGAAACCTGGCTTCTGCTGAGCCGGACTTGATAAGCATAAGTGTTGTGTTTACTGAGTGATAAGCTTCATCACCGAAGATTCATAACTCATATACCAAGGACACACACACACACACACACACACACACACACACACATATATATATATATATATATATATATATACACACACACACACACACACACACACACACACACACATCTACCTAGAAACATTAATAGGTTGTTTGTTAAAGAGGGGGAAAATCTTATAATCAGAGACTTGTGAACAGTAGATTTTCCCAAGTGGCATTTCAGTTAATTGAAAGATTCTCTGTTCAACAAACATTATTAATCAGAGTAACTTCACCGTGTTTGTTAGAGTGAAGACCAAGATCGAACAGTGTCTAACTGATGACCAGCATTCTGTTTGTTCGAGCGTTATCGGAGAAAGTCGTCACGTGGACGGAGAAGCATCTTCTGGGTGAGGTTCACTGTCCGGAATACATGGTGATGTACAGAGCACAGTGATGTAACAGACTTTGCTCCTGCTTCACTGGTCTGATTCTCCATACACATTAGAATATTCGACACACATTCTACACATTACACACACACACCTCTCACACACATACTCTTTGATTTAATAAATTAATTGTTGTATTTATTTGTTAAAGCTAGAGTTGTTGAGTGTGTTGTGTTGGGGAAGAATGAGAGGGGGCATGATCCAGGGGTGAGTGAGAGTAAGAAAGAGGTGTCTACAGACTGAGGGAGTTAAGTGGACGGATTCTGGTGGTTTCTCTAGGACAATACTATTGGGTTAAAATTGTGGGTGTTGATTCCCCTCACTCCAGGGACGACACTAAAGTAGTAAAGGAATACTACGACAGATGGAGATATGTAATCGCTAGAGGAAATAGATTAAGGATAGACGATGGAGATATTAAATGGGGAGAGAGAGAGTTGATTAAAGAAAAACTAGGAAGATATGTAATTGGTAGAGAAAGTGAACAAAAGACAGACGAGGGAGATATGTAGTCTGCACAGAAAATGGTTTAAGTAAAGATAGGGGAGATAGAAGTATTTTAATGGGGAGGGAAAATGATTAACGAAAAACTAGGGAAATATGTAGGCAGCAGAGAAAATGGATTAAGGATAGACCAGGGAGATATTAAATGGGGAGAGAAAATGGACGAAAGAACGACGAGGGAAATATGTAGGCAGCAGAGAAAATCGGTTAAGGTAAGATGAGTGAGATATTCAATGTTGAGAGGAAATGGGTAAAAAAAAAGATGAGGGTGATATGTAGACGGCAGAGAAAAAGGATTAGGGAAAGACGGAGGATATATATAGTCGGTAGAGACAATGGATTAAGAATTGACTAAGGAGATATGTAATCAAAAGAGGAAATGGATTAAGGAAATACGAGGGAGATATATAGTGGGTAGAGAAAAGTGGATTAAGGAAAGACGAGGGAGATATGTAGTCGGCAGAGAAAATGGATTAAAGAAAGACGAGAGAAATATGTAGTCGGTAGAGAAAATAGATTAAGGAAAGACTAGGGAGATACGTAGTCGCAGAGGAATTGGTTTAAAGAAAGACAAGGGAGATATGGTGTCCGTTTAAAAAAAAACAATAGTTGCATGTCCTTCACAGGATGAAGCAATCAATCCCAGCTTTTTGTATGTTCGTGATCAATGGGCATGTTTTATGTTCAGTAGTTTGCCATTGGTTTCTGAACGACCGGCATCTATACCTTTTTCGAAAAAAAACCAGCACCGCTGTGTTTCGAACCCGCGTATACGGGATTACGAATCGCGTCCTGAATCTCTTCGTCACGGAGACTTCGCGAAATAGGTTAAGGATAGGAGAGAGAGAGAGAGAGAGAGAGAGAGAGAGAGAGAGAGAGAGAGAGAGAGAGAGAGAGAGAAAGAGAGAGAGAGAGAGAGAGAGAGATGTAGTTGTTAGAGAAGATGTATTAAAGAAAGACGAGAGAGATATGTACTCGTAGAGAAAATGGATTAAGGAAAGATGAGAGAGATAATTAATGTAGAGGGAAAGTCGATTAAAGAAAGACAAGGGAGATATGTAGACGGGTAAGATAATGGATTAAGGGAAGATGAGGGAGATTTGCAGTCAGCAGAGAAAATGAATTAAATAACGATGAGGGAGATATTTAATGGAGAGAGAAAATAGATTAAAGAAGAATGAGGGAGATAGTCGGTAGAGAAAATGGATTAAGGAAAAACGAGTGAGATATGTAGTCGACAGAGAAAATATATCAAGGTATGACGAGGGAGATATTTATCCGGCAGAGAAAATGTATCAAGGTATGACGAGGGAAATATTTATCCGGCAGAGAAAATGTATCAAGGTATGACTAGGGAGATATTTATCCGGCAGAGAAAATGCATCAAGGTATGACGAGGGAGATATTTATCCGGCAGAGAAAATGTATCAAGGTATGACGAGGGAGATATTTATCCGGCAGAGAAAATGTATCAAGGTATGACGAGGGAGATATTTATCCGGCAGAGAAAATGTATCAAGGTATGACGAGGGAGATATTTATCCGGCAGAGAAAATGCATCAAGGTATGACGAGGGAGATATTTATCCGGCAGAGAAAATGTATCAAGGTATGACGAGGGAGATATTTATCCGGCAGAGAAAATGTATCAAGGTATGACGAGGGAGATATTTATCCGGCAGAGAAAATGTATCAAGGTATGACGAGGGAGATATTTATCCGGCAGAGAAAATGTATCAAGGTATGACGAGGGAGATATTTATCCGGCAGAGAAAATGTATCAAGGTATGACGAGGGAGATATTTATCCGGCAGAGAAAATGTATCAAGGTATGACGAGGGAGATATTAATCCGGCAGAGAAAATGCAACAAGGTATGACGAGGGAGATATTTATCCGGCAGAGAAAATGCATCAAGGTATGACGAGGGAGATATTAATCCGGCAGAGAAAATGCAACAAGGTATGACGAGGGAGATATTTATCCGGCAGAGAAAATGTATCAAGGTATGACGAGGGAGATATTAATCCGGCAGAGAAAATGCAACAAGGTATGACGAGGGAGATATTTATCCGGCAGAGAAAATGCTAATTATGACTGTCATTATTAAGCGTATGTTCCAGTTACACTGTTTTCTTTGTAACTTTTATTTCCTTTGTGAATGTCTTTGCGACATTTAATGTGTTTTAATTCAATAGTAATTGATTCTTATGTTCTTGACAAATGTAGTGACTACTGAAACGTCGGACAGCTGTGTTGTGTTTTATTCTTCCTTAGTTCATTGACGTTTGTGTTAGGTTTAATTCAAAACAATTTATTTCCTAGGTGAATTTAAAGATAGTGGCCATTACTAAAATAGCCACAACGACACTCCAACCTTTCCGAGGAGGAACAACAGGCACTCACACAGTTGAAACGTCGTAAGTGGCACCTTGCAGTCTTGACATCCCAAAGTATGTGAGTTGGAATGTGGCCAAAATTCCATCACAATGCCTGGGCAGAGCTTCAGAGAAACATGTGGTGCCCAAACGACATGTCCCCTCTCTCGGCCTAGCCAGAGGAATGGGTAACCAATACGTCTGGCACAAGGTAGGCTGCAGACGCTGGCGACTCAGCGTCAAACCTCCGAGACCTCGCCTCCACGAGCAGGTGGCGAGTGGTGGCCAGACCCTGGAACCCAAGGGACCCGACTTAGAGGCGTTCAGCCAAGTCCCAGAGGTGAGGGCGTCGTACGCTCCTGTACCGTAGGACGCGTACATCTGTCAATCACAAGTGTCCGGACCTTGTAAAGCGTGTACTACCGTCAGACTCCCCGCCTGACTTGTGCGGATTCCGCGACCACCGGGAATAGGGTATCAAGCCTGCCGACAAGGGAGGGGCGTTAGTGGTTTGGAGGGAAGACTTGTATATACAGGAAAGCAACAAGCAGCTTGTGGATACATATTTCTACAGACCAGGGCCACAAGATGGGACGGTCAGTAACAACATCCAGGTAAGAAAGCGTGACGACCGCCATAATCAGGCAAGGCCTTTTGCCCAGCTCTATCACCTCACTGTTCATCCACGATAGTTGCTTGGGCAAATCCACCTTGTATATGCTGCCAAAGATACACAAGCCACACAATCCAGGCAGATTTATTGTCTCGGCTTGTTATTGTCCTACTAAACGGATTTCAGAGTTCCTAGATAGCATATTTCAGCCTTTGGTTTCTAGTCTCCCCTCGTATACCAAAGACACCAACTATCATCAGTTACACATCCCCTTCTCAGTGCCACCTCTTCACTTTTGATGCGACCTCACTCCATACAGCTATTCCCCACTCTGACGGTCTGAAAGCCTTGGAATTTTTCTTAGACAAAAGGCACGAAACCACCATAGCCACCGGTGACCATGGGTACTAAGATGGGTACGAGTTATGCCTGTCTCTTCATGGTCTATCTGGAGAACTAGGTATGGAGTCAGTACAACGGTAGGCTCCCGGAGCTCTACAGGAGGTACATCGATGATTGCTTTGGTGGTTCAGACATTCCCTTGTTTGATATCCAGGACTTCATTGCATTTTTCTTCGACTTTCATCCCAGTACCAGACTCACCTCTACCATTTCTTTGTCGACCGTCATTTTCTTAGATCTAACAGTCTCTTTAGGTTCCGCAGGTCTATGCACGACGATTTATTATAAACAAACTTACTCTCACGCATTCCTTCTCTACACTCCTCCCAAACTCCATCGCCAACGGGTTCTATTCCTTTCTCCCAACTGTTACGTCGCCGACGGCTTTGTCAGGATAATAACGACTTCCATCAAAAAACCCACGAAATGTTGGATTTCTTCCGCCTCCGTGGTTATCCTGAGAATGTTCGGTCTACAGCTCTTCACCGCTGCCAGTCTATCGGTCGTGCCGAGGCTCTATCCTCCAGGCCGAAACCACAAAATAATAGACCTGTACTCTCACTAACCTGCCATCCCCATAATATTGCTGCCAAGAATATTCTCCTGAGACATCTATCCATTCTCCAGGCACACCCGACCACTCGCGATGTCTTCTCAAAGCCCCCCCCCCCCCCCCCCTGTGGCGTACACTCGGGATCGGAAACTCAGGGATGTGCTGGTCCATAGCAGTCTACCCCAACTTCATAAGTCTCTTCCTGGCACGGTCGCTTGCCTTCGATCACGTTGTAAGACCTGCCCTCGTGTACTTCAAACCCAGAGTCTGGCATTCCCTAAGACGACTTGCCACAACCGTTAGGGTTTCTCATGCCCAAATCGTGACATTATCTGTGCGATTACTTGCACACGTTGTGACATAAGATATATCGGTTGACATTTCTACGTCTGGCTGACAGATTTAGGCAACACCTTTCTGATATCAAAAGTGGCGCCCAGAAACCGGTATCCATGTATTTCAGCAGTCCTGACCACTGTGGCGTGGCCGACACGGCGATCAATTCGTGTGTTTGCCACCAACGAGATCGTAAGACTTTGGAAAACCGTATCATCTTCCAGTTGGGTTTACTCTCCCGTCACGGCCACAGTGTCCAACACAGTTTCATTTAACTTCCAAACCCCCAACCCCTCTCTCCCTGCCGTTGTATAGTCTACTAAAAAGTAGTTGCGTATACTTTACGGGACGTCACAATCAACCCGAGCATTATTTTTGCTGTTTGGAATGTCTTGGCATGTTAGAGTTCGGTGGTTTGTAATTGTTCACTGAGCGACCGGCACACATTCCATTCTGTGAGGACTAACGCAATGGCGGTCTACATCCAAGTGACCCGTATCTGTGGTTCGAGCGCGGAACGAGGAACTGCGAACTGCGTGCCTCACACCTTCCCCACAGAGCACTAATCCCAATGTTTACCTTTCGCTCACATGGATGCCTCTCCACACCAACCCAACCTCCTTCCCGCCTGTCCTCCTGTCGGGTGACTTAGCCAATACCTGAGCTTCTGTCTGTACTGACCTTTGATCCCTTGACCATACATCCGGTTCATACAATTCACCGGTAGCCGTCTAACGAGTCAGTTGCTCCAAACAAGGAAACTGATTCTGATAAGTATCCTTAATATTGGCATGTAGTTTATTTCATGTAGTTGTGTGTCGGTTTGTGTTTGTTTGGTCTGTGCTGACGAAGAAAAACGAGAAGTAGATTGTGAGCTTTACTAGTACACGATTGCAAGTAAAAAAATGGACGTTGCAGCCAAAGCAGTCGTCAGCACAGAACAAAGAATCATAAACCGACACACTACACGAAAGACACTGTTTTTTCGCATATCCTTTACAGGACATCGCTATCAACATCAGCATCTTTCAGCTGATTGTTGATTTCTTGAAAAGATTACGCTCAGTAGTTTGCCATTGCTTTCTGAGCTGCCGGCTCACATACCCCGTAAGTTACCGACGCGGAGAGAACCGCTAAAAATTCTCGCGCACGTCACGTTACCCACGAGAGTATACGTTATTACGGAGAAAGGCGTTAAACCCCTAGGCCGGGGATACCGGCACGAAAGACACTACATAAAAATATTAAAGATACTTATCTGTATCCTTGTACGGCTGAAAACGTCTTTGAGCAACTAACAGTGGACAGAATTAATCGGATGTGTGCTGTTCAGGCGATCACTGGACTTGAGGCCAATAACGCCAGAATGAAGCTCAGTGAGTGGCTTAGCTTCCCGGTGGGGGGAGGGGTTAGAGTGGGACGCCCAGGTGAGCGAAAAATGCAAGTAGGGATTACTAGAGCACTATAGCCAGCTATGTGGCGAAGGTGTCATTTACTCAGTTCTCAAATACGCATCCAGCGCTCGAAAAGCAGCTGCGATCGATTTGGATGCAGATCGCACTGCTTTCGTTTTCATAAAATAATATGAGTACCAGTCGTTCAGCAGGCAATGAAAAACCTCTTGACGCAATTTTGTCAATACATCACAAAGATCACAAATAATGATGGGGCTAATTGCGACGTTCTGTAAAGGATATCAACTAATTTGTTTAGTGGACGATAAAAATGTTTACAGAGTAACGGCTGGAATCGGCAATTAGATAAAATAAAGTTTTCAAAAAAAAACGAATAATATAATCGATGATATGTTCTTCAATTTGTTCATAGTAAATATTCTTGTCAAAAGTTACGTCTATCTAAAACTCCCTCTTTATACTCTCAAAATTAAAAATATTTGTATCATTTGTGCGGCAAACAGCAGCCAGTAAAACTTTATAACCGTATCATATCAGTATGTTTTTATACTGTATCAATATCTTTTATTTATAACACGCCTTCCCAAACTTCCATGACTTTCGATCCATGTTTTACTTCTACTTATTTCATGCTGTAACTACAGCGTCCTAAATTAATATTGACAATGTTCATTTACTATGAACAATACTTACTAATACTGTACATATGTTGAATGCTGACAACCACAGCTCCCTTTTTAAATTAAACCAATCTCCCCCACAATATTAACGCTGACTAGCGCAGCACCTATTACAACCCCCTACATCCCATTATAAACTTCATTGTTCATGAACAATGTTATCTACAGCCCCATCTCTGACCACCCCGAGTTAATTTAATCTTCTAAACATGGCCCTCACTCCATGTTTATCTAACTTACCACTACAAACAATGCAATATGTCTCTCTTTATAGTTTAAAGTCGTTTGCTTATTATTATCTGAACGAAGGCCCCACTCTTTATTTAGAGCAAAATACTAACAGTTTTTCTTCAACAAGTCTTAATCATCAACATAATATCTGATTTTTAAACAAGGCAAAATAACTGAAACCATAATTTTTGAGTCATTAAAAACCAAGCGTAATATAAAACAGAACGCATCCCCCCCCCCCCCCCCAAATTCATCATTTATACCCAACATTTTCATAATAAAACAAGCATCAACTTAATCAAGATGAAATTACTTAGTGTCATCTAACATTACCGGTCTCTTTTATGGACCGGAACTTTATTCGTAATAGAAGGAAAATACAACAAGTCCTATCCTAAAATTAAATGGTAATCCTTTTACAGAACCAAGTCAATCAAAATAATATAGCATACTATACATGATGCATTGAAAGATCATTTTCAATTAAAACCAATTGTCTTCTCGCCAAAGAAAAACTCAACAATCTTAACCAGGCTATCTACTAACCTGTTCTAATTACCACATTCATCTGTAATTTACAGCTACTGTATTTCATCAAACACAGTGTTAAAAAATGATTTGTCTTCTAACACAGGGCTCACATTTTAAATCATCCTTAATTCATAAAAATTTATCTCCTGCTATCTGCAAAATTTCCTATCAATTTATTTGCCATACCTCCACTTCCTCAGTAATTCTAGATTTTTTTCTATAAGTGCCATTTCTATACCAATGTCTTCATTTTCATGACTAGAACTTATAATGTCCTCCTTCATATTTTCATCAGTGTCTGATCTTTCATCCATTTCTTGTTCTTCTGTATTTACGTTACTAGATTCCAATTTTTTTCATTCCATATCCAACCTAATCTGTTTATCCTGATTTCTTAATAGCCTTTCTAAAACTGGGATATCTTCGTCACTTGATGAACCTTCCCTAATTCTTTTTTTATCTTTCAATTTCAATTTCAGGTGACTATCATGTCTCTTTCTGTTTGCAACAAAAACTGGTCTATGTAGAATAATCATCATTGTGCATTATTGTATACCCAATTGTATTGACAAGATAATACACAGAGATGATGGGGGGGCCTGACCAAGCCAACACACCAAAAATCTCTTACGTAATCGATTGGACGGCCACGTGACTGAGAGAGGCAGTGAGTTTCGCGTGTTGTTTAGCGCACAGAATAGTCGCTTGCTAGAGATCGCAGAAGCCATCATGATTAATCTGCATAGGCCAGTTTTGTGCAAACAGAAAGTCATGATAGTAAACTTAATATTACCGAGGTAGACAATTGAAATTACTGTGCGAATATGTGTATATTTCAGCTTGAAGGATGTATCTAGTTACTTTATTTTATGTTGTGTGATTTCTGCAGTACGCTACCTGGCGAGATACAGGGAAATATGCCAGGCAATAAATCGTGCAATCTATTGCTCGTGTCTTCGTTATTCAAATATATGTTAATGAGGAGACATTGGAGGTGGTGGCACATTTCAAATATCGTTTGCCATTATTTACAAACAATGGTGACACAATGAAGAAAATTAAAATGCGAACATCTAGTGATCTTCAGAAACTAAAACAACTGAATAGATTGTGGAGTCGGACAGATAGAACAACGAAAATTAGATTGTTATGAGCGCAACTTTCCCATTGCAATGTAGCCTGTGAGACCTGGACACTTCCTAAACAAGCTGAACAGCGCATAAATGCCTTTAAATATAAATGTTATAGGCGAGTTCTATAAATGTCTTGGATGCGGAAAAGAACAAATGCATCCATACAACAAGAAATTAATATTAAAGAAGGTTGGCTACTAAAGACGATAAAACAAAGAAATTTGAAATATTTTGCTCACTTGAAACGTCATAACAGTTTGGAGAAAACAATAATGGAGGGGTATACTCCCAAGAAGAGAAGAAGAAGAAGAAGGCCAAAGAGAAGATGGGTGCAGGATGTGGCAGATGATCTACAGATAGGTGTATCGGACTTGGGACATCTTGCTTATGACGGAGAAGTTTTCAGGCGAAGTTGTGCAAGGGACATGCTACTGAATGAGTGATATATAACATTGACACTAATATCTGTTTCAGAGAATGTCCCGGAGTCATCCAGTAGATATACATAACACTATTTAATCTTTGTTTTACAGATGGTCTCCTTTTAATTCCAATAGTAATATAAAACACTGCTTAATCTCAGTTCCAAAGATAATAAACGAATAATTCCAATAGTTATTTATAAGACTGTTTAATCTCCCTTCCACAGAATGTCACGGAGCCGTCCAGCAGTTACAACAACAAGATCAGGACTGAAATCGTGTCCAACTGCGCCATCAACTGCTACAGTCCTTACTTCGGAGACCACGAGAACATATTTGCCACCTATTGGGTGGGATTGTGGGCCATCATGTGCTGCATCTCTATTTCCATGACGGTGTCCACTTTCTTTGTGGACATGTAGCGGTTGAAGTATCCCGAGCGGCCCATCATAGTCCTCAGCTCGTGCTATTTTATGGTCGGTATTGGACACATTGTGGCTTCCTGGCCTAGAGGTTAGCGACTTTTCTCCGTAATCTCGTATATTTTCGTAAGTAACGTGACGATGGTGAGAATCAGCAGTGGTTTGAATCGCGTCGGTAACTTACGGGGTATGTGAGCCGGCCGCTCAGAAAGCAATGGCAAACTACTGAGCGTAATCTTGCCAAGAAATCAAAAAGCAGCTGAAAGATGCTAATGTTGACAACAATGTCCTGTAAAGGATATGCAAACAATTGGATACATTATAAGATTCATCGTTGGCCACGAGGGCGTGGCTTGCAAATCAGGGGCCATCCGTTACGAAACAACGGGCAGCAGTCCGCACAGTTGTGTTCCTTCTCATCTACTTCTTTAGTGGCCTTCCTCAAGTTCCCACCAATGAGACTCTTGATGACCTGCCAACCATAGTGGAAATAAACAAAGCCATCCAGCAACTCTCCAGCGGCAAGGCACCTGGTCCTGACTCCATCCCAGCAGAGATATACAAGGCAGGTGGGCCGGTCCTAACAGAGCAGCTTCACCAAGTCTTCACAAACATATGGATGAATGAGACCATGCCACAAGATTTTAAGGACGCGTCAATAGTCCACTTTTACAAACGTAAAGGAAACCGCCAATCCTGTGACAACCACCGAGGCATCTCCTTGCTTTCAATTGCAGGGAAGATACTCGCCAGAATTCTTCTCAATCGCCTCACAGCCCATCTCGATCAAGGTCTTCTTCCTGAGAGTCAATGTGGCTTCAGAAAAGAACTAGTAACTGTTGACATGATTTTCGCTGCAAGGCAGCTGCAAGAGAAATGTCAGGAACAGAACTGCGAAACGTTCTCCACTTTCATTGACCTTACCAAGGCTTTTGATACAGTCAGCAGAGAAGGACTCTGGAAGATTATGGCAAAATATGGCTGTCCACGAAAGTTTGTCCAAATAGTGCGGCTATTTCATGACGGCATGCAGGCAAGAGAACAGGAAAATGGTGAGCTGTCTGAACCCTTTCCTGTCACCAATGGAGTGAAGCAAGGATGTGTCCTGGCACCAACACTGTTCAGCCTCATGTTTTCAGCCATGCTGATGAATGCCTTCGAGAACGACGACATTGGAATAGACATTAACTACCGTATGGATGGAAAGTTATTCAATCTCAGAAGGCTGAAAGCTAAAACCAAAATTAACAGTGGCACCGTCAGAGAGCTCCTGTTTGCTGATGATTGCGCTCTATACGCCAACTCAGAGGCGGACATGCAACATAATGTTTCAGCTTTCTCACATGCCTGTGCCAACTTTGGGCTCAATATCAACTTGGAGAAGACTGTAGTTATGTACCAGCCAGCTCCAGGGAATAATCACACTGTGCCGAATATCAAAGTGAATGATCATAGACTAAGTGTTGTGGACAAATTTACCTATCTTGGCAGCACCCTGTCACAAGCTGCCACAATCGATGACGAAGTGAATGCAAGAATCTCCAAGGCCAGTGCAGCCTTTGGCAGACTGTACAAGAATGTATGGGATAGAACTGGAATAAGCCTGCAAACAAAGCTAAAAGTCTACAAAGCAGTTGTATTATCTACACTGCTATATGCTTGTGAAACCTGGACTGTTTATCAGCGACACGCTAGGAAATTAAACCACTTCCACACAGTCTGCCTAAGGAAGCTACTGAAGATTAAATGGCAAGACAAGATTCCAGACACTGAAGTCCTAGAAAGAGCATCCATGCCCAGTATCCACACTATACTGAAGAAGAATCAGATTCGCTGGGCTGGTCACCTGACTCGCATGCCAGATCACAGGATCCCTAAACGAATTTTTTACAGCGAACTGCGTTGTGGTAAACGCTCCCAAGGTGGCCAGAGGAAACGTTTTAAAGACACTCTGAAAATTTCACTGAATGCTTTTGGAATTCATCGTGACACCTGGGAGGCTGCAGCCAGAGACCGAAATTCGTGGCGTGCATCATTGCGCAAGGGTGCAGTCATATGTGAGGCAACCAGGACTGCAAGAGCTGTGAAGAAAAGGCAGGACAGAAAAACCACTGCAGGAAATCCTCCTCCAGAGACGTCAAGCATTCTTTGTCCACATTGTCAAAGAACATTTCGAGCCAAAATAGGCCTTATCAGCCATCTTAGAACCCATGGCTCCACACCTTCAACCCCACTGGATGAAATGAATGGTCATCATCATTCTTGATGGACAAACAACACTTCTTTAGTATGGCGTCCTCAATTTGGTGGGTGATTTTGTCCTTCACCTGGTTCTTGGCTGCAGGTGTAAAGTGGTGTCAAGTAGATATTGCCAGCTACTCTCAGTGTTTCCATTTGGCAGCTTGGCTAATGCCCAGCGTAAACAATATTGCAGTCCTCTCCGTGTCCTCGGTAGATGGAGATTATATCATCGGCATTTGTTTCGTGGGCAACCAAAGCTTAGACAATCTGCGAGGGTTCGTGTTGGCCCCTCTATTCGTGTGCCTCATCATCGGCACGTCATTCCTCCTGGCAGGATTCGTCTCGCTGTTCAGAATCAGGAACACCATCAAAGAGGAAGGTCAGGGGACCGCGGAAAAGTTGGAGCAGCTGCATGGTGAGGATCGGGATGTTCTCTGTCCTCTACACGGTCCCTGCCACTAATCGTCATCTCCTGCTACTTTACAAGCAACATCTACAAGAGATGGGAGACCTTGCTCACCTGCCCTTGCTACCCCAACCCAGCTGCCCCGGATTACACTGTGTTCATGCTAGAGTACTTCATGTGCCTGGTCGTAGGAACTACTTCCGGTTTCTGGATTTGGTCATGGAAAACGCTAGAGTCCTGGAGGAAATTCTTTTACGGGAAAATCTGTTGCAAAAGTAAGAATCATAGTAGAAAGTACAGTGATACCAGCTACCAGCCCGCAAAGACCCACCCTTTAAGTCACGTCTGAAGTACACTTGTATATAATTCACTTTTCACATATCACAGTGATGTATTTATCTTCATGTTATATTCCGTATATGGATTTTCATATTCATACTTTTATACTTGAACGTCATATCTCTGTTTTCATGTCTTCTTCCTTAATCTTCATGTTAATACATACGTTATTTTGTCTATAGTCTATATTGTGTATACCTACATGTCAACATTTGTATATTTAGTAATATACTGTACTATTATACATTTCTTATATTTAGATCTGCCGTCTGAACAGTAACATCAATGACAGGAATCAAGTAAAGAAGACAGGCAGTTCTATGTAGAGATCAATGAACATTGTTCAAACCAGCTATTACATTGGTTTTTTTAATGTCTTGTGTGATACAATGCACTAATCCGTTCTTTGTCAAGATTGCAACTTCACCTGCTGTATTTTGTGTATCTGTGCTTTAAATCTTATATATAAATTAGGATCTCCGTCTGTCTGTCTGTATGTATGTATGTATGTATGTATGTCCTTTATACGTTCGCGAACGGCCCATCCGATTGAGATGAAATTTTCTACACGCCTTCCTTTCATTCTAGCGCTGCCAACTGTCGTATTTTTTTTTCTTCCTCCTCCTCCCTCCTCCCATTCCCAAAATACGTACGTAAATATATGATGATGATGATGAAAGAATCCCCGAACCAAAACGCTAGGGAAAGGGAAGAAAATGACGTGACTACACAGAATCGTCACACGGCAATCATCATCATCATCAAGTGCCGTGCCGGCTGGCGTAGGCGTTCAACTCTGCTGCTGATATATATGCCTCCATGCCACGGCAATATCAATAACAATTCATCTTTTTATGTGTAAGGAAGTTATCTACAGTCGTGTAGAAGGGAAGAACAATCAATGGAAGGACCGAAATCACAGAACCTAGACGAGTATGAATTCGGAATGGCGAACTCCCTCCTCCTCTCTTCTCCTCCTGCCTCTACCTCCTCCCCTCCTCCACCCTCTAACTCCTCCCTCCACCCTCCTCCTCTTCCTCCTCCCTCTACCTCCTCCCCTCCTCCCTCTACCTCTCCCCTCTCCTCCTCCCTCCTCCTTCTCCCTCTTCCTTCTCCCTCTTCCTCTCCCCTCCTCCATCCTCCTCCCTCCTACTCCCTCCGCCTCCTCCCTCCTCCTCCCTCTACCTCCTCCCTCCTCCTCCCTCTACCTCCTCCCTCCACCCTCCTCCTCTTCCTCCTCCCTCTACCTCCTCCCCCTCCTCCCTCTCCCTCCTCCTTCTCCCCCTCCCTTCTCCCTCCTCCTCCCTCTCCTCCTCCCTTCTCCTCATCCCTCCTACTCCCTTCTCCTCCTCCTCCTCCTCCTCTCTCCTCTCCCTCCTCCTTCCTCCCTTTACCTCCTCCCTCTACCTCCTCCCTCCTCCTCCCTCCTCCTCCTTCCTCCACATCCCTCTTCCTCCTCCTCCCTCCTCATCATTCTCCTCCTCCTCCTCCCCCTCCTCCTTCTCCCTCCTCCTTCTACCTCTTCCTCCCTCCTCCTTCTCCCTCCACCTCCTCCCTCCTCCTCTCTCCTCCTCCTCCCTCCTCCTCCCTCTCCCTCCTCCCTTCTCCTCCTCCCCCACCTGCGTTCTCCTCCTCCCTCCTCCCTCCTCCTCTCCCTCCTCCTCCCCCTCCTCCTCCTCCCTCCTCCTCCTCCCTTCACCTCTCCTCCCTCCTCCTCCTTCACCCTCCTCCTCCTCCATCCTCCTCCCTCCTCCTCCTCCTCCTCCCTCCTCATCCCTCTTCCTCCTCCTCCTCCTCCTCCTCCCTCCTCCTTCTCCCCTTTCCCCCCTCCTTCTCTTAATCCCTCCTCCTCCCTCCTCCTCCCTCCTATTCATCCCTACTCCTCCTCCTCCCTCCTCCTCCTCTCTCCGCCTATCTCTTCCTCCCTCCTCCTCCCTCCTCCACTCTCTTCCTCCTCCCTCCTCCTCCCTCTTCCTCCTCCTCCTCCCTCCTCCTACCTCCTCGCCCTCCTCTTCCTTCCTCCTTCGCCCTCCTCCTCCCTTCTCCTCCCTTCTCCTCCTCCCCCTCCTACCCCTCCCTCCTCCCCTCATCCCTCCTCCTCCCTCCTCCTTCTTCCTCCCTCCTCCTCCCCTCCTCCCCCTCCTCCTTCCTCCTCCTCCCTCTCCTCCTCATCCCTCCTCCTCCATTCTCCTCCTCCCTCCTCCTCCTCCCTCTACCTCCTCCCTCCTCCTCCCTTCACATTCCTCCTCCTCCCTCTTCCTCCTCATCCCTCCTCCTCCTCTCTCCTCCTCCCCCTCCTCCTCCTCCCTCTACCTCCTCCCTCCTCCTCCCTTCACATTCCTCCTCCTCCCTCTTCCTCCTCCTCCCCCTCATCCTCTTCCCTCCTTCTCCTCCCTCCTCCTTCTCCCTCTTCCTCCTCCCTCTTCCTCCCTCCGTCTCCTGCCTCCTCCCACTCCTCCTCCTCCTCCCTCCTCCCTCCTCCTTCTCCTCCCTCCTCCTTCTCCCACTTCCTCCTCCCTCTTCCTCCCTCTTCCTGCTCCCTCCGCCTCCTCCCTCCACCTACTCTCTCTTCCTCCTCCCTCCTCCTCCCTCTCCCTCCTCCTCCCTATTCTCCTCCTCCTCCCTCCTCCTCCTCCTGCGTTCTCCTCCTCCCTCCTTCTCCCTCTTCCTCCTCCCTCCTCCTCCCCCTCCTCCTCCACCCTACTCCTCCCTCCTCTTCCTAATCCCTCCTCCTCCCTCCTATTCCTCTTGTCTCCTGTCTCCTCCTCCCTCCTCTTCCCTCCTCCACCTCCCTCTTCTTCCTCCCTCCTCCATTTACCCAAGACAGACAGACAGATAGTCGGGAACGGGATCTTATATGACTACTTATATGATTTAAATGAGATGCTCTCCACCATGGGCTGGGCCTGGTCAGACAGACAGACAGACAGACAGATAGATAGACAGACAGACAGACAGACAGATAGTCGGGAACGGGATCTTATATGACTACTTATATGATTTAAATGAGATGCTCTCCACCATGGGCTGGGACGGGTCAGACAGACAGACAGATAGATAAACAGACAGATAGATAGTCGGGAACGGGAACTTATATGACTACTTATATGAATTAAATTAGATGCTCCCCATCAGGGTCTGGGCGAAGCCGGGCCGGGTCAGACAGACAGACAGACAGACAGATTGTCGGTAACGGGAACGAGAACTTATATGACTACTTATATGAATTAAATGAGATGCTCCCCACCAGGGTCTGGGCGAAGCCGGGCCGGGTCAGCTAGTATAAAATAAAAGTAAACTTAAATGGTATCTCATGAACTGAGTCGACTTGCATTTATTATGGAGATGTCACAGGTCAACACTGGATGACAAGATTTATAACATAATCCATCATCATCAAGTGCCTGCCAGCTGACTTAGACGTTCTTGACTCTCCACAGAGCTCGCTCTTTGGTGTTCTGGATCAATTCTTTTGATCATATTCTTCCAAAATACCATCTCAGTCCATACAGTACCATTTTTCATTGTCTGCCTCTACCTCTCTTCCCCTTGATCTTTCCAGTTGTCATGATGTTTTCAAATACCTCTTTTCTCATCACATGACCAAATAAAGCTGTTTTGTCTCTTTCTTAATGCTGTATATAATGTTACAGTTTCATAGCCTCTTTTAGGCAATCGTTGTTAGTCACCCTGGCAGTCAAAGGAATTCACAACATTCGTCTCGGGAACCACATCTCTGTTGCTTCCAAGTTCTTCCTTATTCGTTTATGTACATTCCAAAATTCACTGCCATACATCAAAACAGGTTATATATAACATGTCAGCACTCTTTTTTTGAATTTTTTTTTTTTTTTTTTTTTCTTTTTTTTCTTTACAGTAAACGAAAGTGACTTATTGCATAAAATACTTTTTTCCATTTTCTGAAATGCAGCTTCTACTTGCCATATTCTGTTCTTAATCTCTGTTGTGTATCTTCTCCCTGATGGTATACTTGCCCCTAGGAATAACATAATTTGTTTTTAATGTTGCATAGCCCTTACAGGACGTTGCAGTCAACACCAGCATGTTTCAGCTGCTGTTGATGTACTTGGCAAGTGTTACGTTCACTAGTTTGCCATTGATTTCTGAACGACCGGCTCACATACCCGTAATTTACCGGCGAGGCGCGAACGGCTGCCGATTCTCGCAGCTGCTGTTTTTAACACGTGGATATACGGTATTACGAACAGTGTCGTTAACCCATTGGCCAGCAAGCTTTATAAGTGGTGTAACCAATGCTCCCTAAAATATATGTTGATTACAATGCAGCCGGCGACTGTAGCAAAGGCGTTTCATAATTCGTAGTCAATAAGAAAGACACAAATGACTGTAGAAAAATAACTAAATATGATAACAACTTGAAACAAGTTTATTTTTATACATACATTGTCCCTTTATTCCTCAACATAATTTCCACCAACATTGATGCACTTATCTCATCGTTTTATTAATCCTCCCAAGCCGGCTGCATAGAACTGCCTGCTCTGTTTTCTAAACCACGTTTTCACTTCACATTCAACTTCGGCGTCATTCGCGAAATGTATCCCGGCAAGGTGGGTTTTCAGTGGACCAAAAACACTCCTCTAGTCAGCAGTCCTGGACGTATTCTTCGAATTGCTGTATGCTGAACCATGTGAGAACTCTATTGCAGATACTACATAGTCTATCGTTACTTGCCTGTCATCTCTAATTATCTCCTCCACCCACTGCACGGATGCTTCTGTTGCAATCTCAACAGGACGACCAGATCGGATTTCATCAACAATTTTAGAGCGTCCTTGAGACTATTTTTCTACCCAACTATGCACCGCTTTACGGGACAAACATTTGTCAGCATTGTCGTGTCTTCCTTTAAAGTGTCGTCCCAGGAGTGAGGAGAGTCAACACCCACATTATAATTTTTCTTTCCTATCAATATCCTGGAGAATCCACCAGCTTCCGTCCAACACACTCCATCAGCCCGTGGACACCTTTTCCTATCACTCTCTCACTGTCGTACTATGCCCCCTCTCATACTTCCCCAACGCAACATATTCAACAACTCTTGCTTCTAAAAATTAATACAGATTAATTTATTAAAAGAAAAGTGTAACGTATATGAGACGTGTATGCGAAGAAAATGTGTGATGTGTTCTATAATGTGTGTAGGATCGGACTCTCAGATAATAGCATAGTCAGTTCATCCTTGCAAGGACACACCACAGCACGTTAAGTCAGAACAAGTCCATCTCACCCGGTACTGTATCTCTCCTGCCGGACACCGACTGTCATCTGTAGCTACCTGGTAATCCATCTTCCTGATCATCCGAAATAGATACTGTTTGTAAATTACAGCTGATCATGGACCGGTTGCCCAATGCACATAATTTCCTATCGTTCTTAAAGAATGCACAAATCCTTTGTAGTGAGTATTTAGGTATCACTGTTATTGTTAATATACTTGAACCTAACTAGTGTCTATCTAGGTTCAGGTATCATGTCTTTTGAACTATTTCACTAGAATATATCACACCATGTGACTATTATATTTTAATGTTCTTGTTTAGATACTAATGTTCTTATGCTGTGTGATGCATCAGCAATCATCACCCATCCTAGGTGAACCTTAACACGCAGGAATCGTCATATTGGTTGGCTCTTCTGAGTCATGTTATGGTGAACCCTCCTGATTATGAGTCCAGCGTAAACATAATACCATCTTTCTTCTCGGACGTTATTCCTTTTTAGTAAGAAACATTTGAGTGTCCAACTGGTGTTATGTCTAATTGAAGTTGCACTTCATCAAACCCAATGTTGAACTTCCTCGTAACTGGTATGGAACCTGTGAGAGAAACAACACATCTTGTGATAGTACTAGTCACTGATCCTACCGGCTGAGTGTAAGCCTATTGCCTTGCTCAGTTATTTTACAGCTAACTAAACTCTGTCATAGAGCATATTAGCTCCTCACCTACGTCCGAATCAGGCGATGACAAGGAAAGACTCATAAACAGAGTGCACAACTTCAGTGGGCAAACCTTTGAAAGATCCCCCCATTGGACACTTTCCCCATCTTAAATCTCTCCAATTATCACCCCTCTATCCTATTCATCCTAGCAGAGCCAATTATCACTTCACTACTCTAACTAGTTTTCAACTAACAGTGCTAATCATCACACTCTAGTTTTAACAAGACTACTGCCTATATTAATTAGGCCTAAATAGACTATATTGACTACCTTATGCAAAACCGCCTCATTCCGGGATGGATGCTACACTTTGCCATAACGACACATGCTAGTTAATTTTAAATTAATCTAACACTGTAGAGCTCTCCCACAAACACGTCCATCCTAATCCACGGTTTTGGTCGACACTAATTGTCCCCAAATCTGGTTTTTGGCAACCGCCTAAAATTGGTCCTGTGACGTATTCTATATGTCCACACAGGTGTTATTTGGGCATATCATCCATTGTCAAGAATCTACCTTCCCTGGCTCCATCAATGTCAGAGTTGTCATCACTTGTTCTTGACTTCCAAAACAAGCTAGCGAGTTACTGTAATCCCAACAACAGGTTTCCACAACAAACCGCCAATCTTCTGTTGAGTGGTGACAACTACAGCCGTCATTTCGCTTGATGTCCAGAACTCTTAAATGACAGACGGACTGTTTTCTCCCGAGCTGAGTACTTCCGCTTAAATCCGACCTGTTTATGAACTGTCAAAGTGGTGTATAGATTCATCTCACTCACTTCCAAATGTTCCCATTTTGTCCACCCGATGTAAACACGTGCAGCTGCAACTTTTGACCGTCCTGGGGATTTTGACATCCAATTTGTTTTTTCTGTTAGTTAAAATAGTTTTGACTTTGCAGATAGGCCGGTTAATCAGAAAGTCTCTATAGTAATCAACTGGTTAAAAGCTGTGTTTTATTTTTGTGACAAGCATAAACAGGAAGTATTTCCTTATGAATGTCCTTTGCAAGTAGTCCCTTTGCCCAAAAAAGAAAAACGCACAACAGCATGTTGCTCTTTGGTTGTACACTCCGTAAGTACAGTCGCCATTTTGTTCATGCGCTGTGTGTGCGCATGAGGCAACTAGCGCCACCTGACGAACGGGAATATAAAGTTCGATGTTGCTGTCACCTAATAACACCTGCAGACAACGCCAACTACATTTACCTGCCATCCCACAGAACTGTGTGACTTACTTATTGACTCGCGTCTTAGCCGTCAGCCGCCGGCTGTTTGGAAGTTTTTCGCTGATGTTTACAAAGGTATGAGAGTCGACTGCACAGAAAGTCATGAACAACTAGCTTCTCTTTGTGGCTTTGGTGATCGTGACTGCCGAAAGCCTTTTGTTTCGTGTGCTGTCAGTTATTTCTAATATTGATGTTTCTCCATGTCATGATGTGAAACTGTCCAGCACATTATTTCCTGGTCTCCTGCAGCCTCGTTTCCCCTCCAACTTTCCCGTTATGACGACTTACTCCATCTCTATCCTTTTTATGTCGACATATGCACAGTTTGCGACCGAGTCAGAAATGTAAGACCTTACCACCAGGTTGGAGAATGTAACAATGAAATAGAAACGAATGTGGACAAAAAGCAGTTAGTTAGTTAGTCGACAGATCATCCTCATTGCACATCGAACCATTCAGTCCATAAGTGCTCGGATCCCCTCCTCAGCAAATCCCGCAGTGTGTAGCGGCTAAACGGACAAAAAGCAAGACGTTAGTAGAGAATCACTAGAAATGTATGCTGACAAATAATGTGTTCATATGCTATAAGTAGGTGTAAGTAAATACGCATGTAAATACTAACGGTCTACGTAAAGTGTCTGTATTACGCAAGTAAAGAGACAATCATAACCTTCCGGGAAATGTCAATTTACCCGTTCCAGACTGGGTCGTCATAGAAGCTGGGTCTGTGTAAAGAAGCCCCATCAAGTGTTAAAAAACTTACTGTCTATGTCTAATTTGTATGCTCAGTTTACGGTAAACGTTGTTTTCACTTCTGTCTTGTAGGACTTTCTCACTCGTTTCCCCCTCCCGCCATGAAATTCTTTGGATATTCTTCAGATACCGCAGTTCTACTGCCATTGGTTGTTTCTAAGATTGCTACTTATTGTCCATGTTTCAGTCATATAACAATACCTGTTCTATTTTTAAAAAGTCTTAAAAGTCGAGAGGATCGACTTCATTGACCGGGTTTTATCCCATATGGCTCGGTCTCTTTCCGCATTTCGGCCTGCTGAAAGCGTTGCAAAAGCACGAACTCTGTAGCTCCAGCGACGACCTCCCAGGAATCCATAGCACTTAAATTCTCATTTTCTCACCGTAGTCGAGAGCATTTATTGGTGACCATCCTTCACATATTGCAAAAGCTACCTTAGCCATTGCTATTCTTGTTCTAATCTTAACAAGGTCTCTTCCTTGAGATACACTGTCTGTTCCGAGATTGTTGTATCTATTTAAATGTTTAAGAATTGTCAGATTTACTTGGGGCTTACATTGTGGTGTTTCTTACCCTGTTTGGGTGGCTAAACGGGTACTCTACCTTGCCCAAGGGTGTCTCGTAGGCTAGCTGAGGGAAGGAGGCGCCTTACTTCTCCTTTGATAGGGGATACCCCTGACCCGCTACCATAATATGTATGCAATTAACCTTTAAATAATAATAGTAGTAGTAGTAGTAGTAGTAGTAGTAGTAGTAGTAGTAGTAGTAGTAGTAGTAATAATAGTAGTAGTATTAGCAACAGCAGCAGCAGCAGTAGTAGTAGTAGTAGTAGTTGTAGAAGTAGTAATAATAATAATCCATTGGCAGTTACTTAGTTGCGCTCTTGCACACCGGCTAGTGTTCGTGGATTCACATCCTTCTGAGGCGAGTGCTTTACTATTTGACTCCAGGGTTCACTTAGACCTATACATTATATCACGGACAATATTTCATGGAAGTGCCAGTCGTCGACGTGATTCTGTACACATTAAGTGCAGTTGGTTCACGATATTGGTCTAATACCATATGCCAAGTGCGCCTAAACAAAGTTAGTTGCATATCCTTTACAGGATGTCGTAGTCAACCCCAGTGTCAGCGTCTCAGTCGCTCGTTAGTCATGGTACTGACAGAATTTGATACATGCATGAATAACCTGTCAACACAGTGTACATGTATATAGATTTATTAACGAGAAAATATACAAGTCCGTTAATCATAAATTATGTTTAACAATTTATGGTAAGAATCTATTGCAACATTCAGTAATGCACTCGTGCGCTCTCGTATTACAGATTATCTCTCACACTCGCGCACAGGGCATTCAATACCACACTCTCTTAGCATTAGCAAACTCCTGCCAGGTATTCAGTACACTCTATCTCTCACAAATATCCAAACACATCCTTTCTTAACCACAGTCTAGTCCAGTCTGTCTGTTCCCTCGCTCGGTCGGTGGTCACGTGGTACTTGACCTCGTGTCTTCCGTAATAGTCGTGCTAAGAAGGATGTCTCGGTCGTCTGAATATCGTCCTGTCCTTTAACCGTCTGTTGATGGCTAGTGTCTCAGGTCGTCCAGTTCAAGGTTGGGCTGTCTTTCAAGGACACTGTCCTGTCTGTAAACCCTATGTCCTGTCTATCACTGGGTGTATCGTCCTGTCTACTCTACCTGTGCTATACCTATGTCCTGTCCCTGTCATATGTCCTCTCTTACGTATTCCTGGGACTCTGACACCCAGCATTTGTTTGCTGTTTGTGATCTCTTGGCAAGTTTACGTTCAATAGTTTGCCATCGTTTTCCGAACGACCGGCATCCGTACCATCTCATAAAAAACCAACGCAAGGCCTTCTGCTGACAAGTAGCCCGCAGCTGTGTTTCGAACACGGTATGCGGGGTCATGAACTGCAACCGTAACCCCTTCACCACACGAGCCGCAGTCCGCCTCAAGGTGAATACAAATAGTCTTTTACTTACATTAATGTACTTACTATATACCGAATAGGCCTATAACACATGGCATTGGCGTTAACTACCGTTAACTTACGTTAACAGTTAACTAACGTTAAGTTAGATTGTACCTGTTTTTTGTTCTCATGTCTTGGAATCCTGTAGGTGCTGTCCTTAAGCTAGTTTGTAACTGTTTTACTTGTTTTCATGTCATACATTTTGGGACGCAGAGGTGTTTCCAAGGCACCAGGGCCGGGTTATATACTGGCCAAGACCTATTGACGCGTCCTCGTCGAGCGTCCTGGGCAACAGGTCCCTTCGGGGTCCTGGCTAAAGTCAGTAGGATCGCCGATTCCTCCGAAGTCGGAGAGTGTCTGCCTGTACGGCGAGGAACCACCAGTCTGCACACCAATAAGCCAGACATGGGACAACGGATACTCACGCAAAACTCAGGTCCTGTATGAAATCACACTGGTGTTGGACAACAGGATGTCTTCATCCGACATACAGGACTTAGCGTTGGAGCTCAAGCCAACGAACACAAGCAAGCATGTCATACATTTTAATACAAATAAAACGGATAAAAGATATATGGAAATGACGTCTTTAAACGCATTTGTAACTATTAATAATTTATTATTTTAATGTCATTCATTTGTAATAACTGAATGAGATATGTGTGTTGTTATTTCCGACTTTATGTTTTATAACATCTGCATCCATATAGCTGTCACTTTCATATTGTCAAGATAACACCAGGGAGATAAGGCCCATCCGTGAGGTCAGCACAGCGGCTAGACATAAATAAACGTATATAAATAGACAGTGAGATGTATACAACAAAGTACTACCTTCTGTTGTACGGAACATAGAATCGTGAACGTGGGAACCTAGTAGAGCACGTAACAATGAGAAATATGATTATGGCAATGGAGGAGCGCCAACAGGTGGAGAGTGACACAATAGTATAAAGACTTGTAAAACAATTCATCACACGAACAAGAAAAGAAATATAACCAACAAAAATTTGAAGATAAAACCAACCAGTAACAAATCTAATAAGGACACCGGGAAGGTTAACCCGGTCAAAAAATGCCCGCAGAAGTCGGATGTGTCGGCCTAACGGCGCAAGAACGCAGCTCTACTGTAAACAGACACAACGCAGTCAGTCCCAAAAAAAAAAGAAGCTCCGGATGAACGCAGAAGAAGACGAAGAAATCTAATAAGGACGGTAGAGAAGACGTCCACAAGAAAACAGGGGATACATTGAAGTGTGGGGGACACCCTAACGATGGAACAGGAGACGCGCAAGAAACCTTTCCAATGCTAGATAAGAGGAGAAGATAGGAAATCTCTACAACGATGGATATTCATTGGCACCTTGCCGTCTTGACAGACGATGGTTTGTGCTTCAAAAAGGCTTAATAACTTTTACCCATGGCGGTAGCGAATGTGACTGCTAAGACCAATTCGCGCTGTAAATGTTCGTTCACAGTGGGTGCATGTGAACACGTGGTCATTTCCACCATCATGCACTGTCTTACGTCTCACACGCTCGGTGTGTGACTTATCTGCAATAATTTTCTGCTTTTTCTTTATTCCATTTCTAATCTTTGCCCTCCATGCAACACGTTCAGCGGCGACTTGCTCCCAATGTGCATTATCAATGCCTGTATCAATCATGTCCCGCTTACACACATCTTTGTATCGTTGTAGAGGCCGACCCTAAGATCTCTTACCCATATGTAATTCACCAAAAAAGATGTCCTTTGGTATTCTACCATCATCCATCCTCCTAAGATGTCCTACCCATCTAAGTCTACGAAGACTGAGCTTGGAATAAACCGTCACACAACCTGATCTTTCCAATACTGCAGTATTTGTGATTTTGTCTTGCCACTTAATACCAAGAATTATTTGCAGACACCGCATATGAAAGCTGTTTAAACGTTTCTCTTGGTGTGAATAAGTTGTCCAGGTTTCACTGCCATACAGAAGAGGCCACAGGCTTGATAGACAAAGACTTTTGTTTTGGCAGTAAGCTTCCTGTTCTCCCAGACTCTTTTTCCTAGCCTGTTCATTGTTGTTGCTGCCTTACCAATGCGGATGTTGATTTCCTGATCTACGGATAATTTGCTATTTACCACTGATCCTAGATATGTAAAATGGTCTACCATCTCTAGTTCGGCGTCGTCAATACAGATTCATGATACCCCATGTGCACATTGTGACATAATCTGTGTCTTCTATTTGCTAATTGTCAAACCAAATTCAGAACAAGCATTGGAGAATGCAGATAGTAGACATTGCAATTCTTCCTCAGAGTGGGTCGTAACTGCAGCATCATCTGCAAACAATAACTCTCTGATCAGTACCCTCCTAATTTTGGTCTTGGCCTTCAATCTCTTAGCATTGTAGAGGCCGCCATCTGAGCGTGAGTGAATGTATATAACACCATCCTGATCACGAAAGGCATATTTCAGTAGAAGTTAAAAGTATATTCCAACGAGGGTGGGAGCTAGTACACAACCTTGCTTAACTCCACTCTTGATTTCAAACTCTTCAGAAGTTGCACCATCGAACTTGATTATACCCTTCATGCCTGTGTAGAACGATTCAACAATGGACAAAAGAGTTGGTGGGCAACCAATCTTCTTTAGTGCCTTGAACAGACCCTCACGAATGACCAAATCAAATGCCTTTATGAGGTCGATGAAGGCAATAAACAGTGGTTGGTTCTGTTCACGGCATTTTTCTTGCATTTTTCGCAATGAGAACATCATATCAATGGTAGTCGTGTTCTGTCGAAAGCCACACTGATTCGGGGTAGACTTGATCTACTAGGACTTGAAGTCTGCGGAGAACAATTCTGGCAAATACTTTTCCAACAATACACAGAAGTGAGATACCCCTATAGTTGTTGCAGTCGCTCCGATCACTCTTGTTCTTGTACAGTGTTATTGTCACAGCCTCACATTATACGGTAAACCAACATAAGTTAGTATACACGGGCGAAGGGCTACAACTCCCGCCCAAGGGAAAGAAGTAAGACACTCGAAGGCCAGAATAATCCAGAGCCTTCTCGAAGGACTGGTCAGTGAGTCCACTGTCCCGTGGACACTGACGTGGCCCGCCTATTGCGGGGTCCACGAGGAACTCGGACAGAGTTACCACCCGTGTCGGATTGCGACACGTGTGAACGGGCAGAGACAGACAGGACTTCGGCGAGGCAACAGGGCCTGCCTTAGAGGGACTTAGTAGTTCAGACCCATGTGTATTTAGGGTCATAGATATATGCTAGATAGTTTGCATAGAATGTTTGTGATAATAATGTATGATGTTAAACCGCTATGATATGCAACGTGTCAGTGCGGGCTTGTTAAACCCACTGCGCCAACGCACTGTATACCTACTTCATTAAATGTTGCTATATTATATTTAACGGAGTTAGTGTTGCCTGTTTGAACCCGCGTTCAGATCCCCTAGAGATCCAACACTGTGACAGTTATGATGCTTGAATCTTTGAAATCCTGTGGGACTTGTCCTTCTCGCCAACATAGCTCTATTAGCTGGTGGATCTGTAGAGTGAGTGTGTCTTGCCCACTCCTGATAACCTCTATTGGAATCCCATCCTTACCTGGAGCCTTGCCAGATACAAGTTCATTTATAGCACACTTAACTTCTGTTATGGTGGGAAGTGTGTCCAGGTGGTCAAGAGTTGGTAGAGCCTCTATGGCGTTGAGGGCATCATCCGCTAGTTTGGTCTCACTTGAGAAAAGCTCCAAATAGTGCTCTACCCATCTGTCCATCTGCTGTTTCTTATCAGTTATGATTTCTGCAGTCAAGGTTTTCAATGGTGCAATACTTTTGATCATTGGACCACAGGCTTTCTTTATTCCTTCATACATGCTTCTGATGTTTCCCTTATCACTTGCGATTTGAATGGACTCACATAACTTGATCCAGTAATCATTTGCACACTGCCTGGAAGCCTTTTGCACATCCATCCTAGCTTGCCTTAGCTCACTAAGAGTGTTACGCGTTGGTCTTTCCTTGTTTCTTAAGAGAGCTATCTTCTTCTTATCAATCAAGGGCTGCAGAGTCTCGCTGTTTGCCGCAAACCAGTCCTGCCTCTTATGATCCACAGTGCCGTAAACCCCTACGGCAGTTTTATAAAGAGTTTCCTTAAGTTGATCCCACTTTTCATTTACTGTACAATTTTCTGGTTTATCAGTGAAAGCGTCTTCAAGTTGCTGTTGAAACTAAAAGCACTTTTCAGGATCCTTCTCTACGCCTCCTCGCATCCCCCTCCCCCGTCTTGTAAGGACTCTATTCCTTTCTCCCCTTTGTTATGTCTCTGACGGCTTTGTCAGGATAATAACGACTTCCGTCAACAAGCCCACGAAATGTTGGATTTCTTCCGCCTTCGTGGCTATCCTGATAAAGTTTTGTCTACAGCCCTTTACCGCTGTCAGTCTATCAGTCGTACCGAGGCTCTCTCCTCCAGGCTAAACCACGAAACAACAGGCCGATCCTTTAATTAACCTACCATCCCCACAATATTGATGCCAAGAATATCCTCCTTAGGCATCTATCTATTCTCCAGGCAGACCCAATCACTCGCGATGTCTTTTAAGAGGCCCCTCTGGTGGCTTACACGCGGGATCATAACCTCATGGATGTGCTGGCCCATAGTAGTCTACCCCACCCTCATACGTCTCTTCTTGGTATAATGGCTTGTCTTCGATCACGTTGTAATACCTGCCCATACATGCTTAAAACCCAGAGTCTGACATTCCCCAAGATCACTTTCCACATTCGTGAGGGTTTCTCATGCACGAGTCGCAACGTTATCTATGCGATCGTCTGCACTCGTTGCGACATGAGGTGAGACAGGCTTACGTCTTGCTGACATATTTAGGCAACACCTATCTGATATCAGCAGTGGTGCCCAGAAACCGGTGCCCATGCACTTCAAGAGTTCTGACCACTGTGACGTGGCGGATATACAGGTCACGGCGCTCAAATCGTGCGCATCTCACGAACGTGATCGCAAGACGTTGGAATACCGCCTCATCTTCCAGTTGAGGACACTCTCCCCTCACGGTCGTAATATCCAACATAGTTTCATTTAAGTTCCAACTCCCCCTCCCCCTCACTCTCTCTCTCTCTCTCTCTCTCTCTCTCTCTCTCTCTCTCTCTCTCTCTCTCTCCCGCGGCTGTATAGTCCACTAGATTAACGTGATAGCGTATCTTTTATAGAGCGTTGCCATCATCCCTAGCATTACTTTTGCCGTTAGTGATTTTTTGGCAAGTTTGCGTTAGGTTGTTGTCATAGCTTTCTGAGCGACCGTTACTCATGCTATCCTATGCTAAATAACACAGAGCGTACTGCATTCCAAATGCCCACCGACTGGGTATGCGGAATGGCGAACTAAAACTTTCGCCACAAAGCCGGCTTTAGTTCACTGCTAATTCGCCCTTCACCGTTCGCCCACATGAGTGTTCTCCCCCACCCACCCACCCCCGCCCATCGGGCATCTTAGCCAATCCCTGTTACCCATCGACCAGTTTCAATCCTCACATCCGGCCGTCTCCACACTCATCAAATGGCTAGCTCTTTAGACCATTCAGCCAAGACAGGACTCAGCTAAGTAACCTCTGTATTTTCTATGTAGTGATTATTTTATTAGTTTGGTGTCTGTGTTGTTTTGTTCTGTGCTGACGAAGGCGTTGGCCGCAACATTCATTTTGTTTCTTGTAATCGTGTTTTAGTAAAGCTCACAATCTACGTATCGTATTTTGGTAATTAATTCGTTTTCAAGATCGTGAGTCTTAATAATATTAATCCTGGGGCTAGATTTGTGTTTAGCTGTGTAGATTCTCTTTGGTCTCAGTCTAACCCTTGCAACGACCAAAGAATGATCCGTATCACATTTTTTAATACATAGGTCATTTCTGGTGCAATGCTCCAGCAGCCTTTGCCCATTTTCATTCTTGCGACCGACGTTTTATTTTCCAAGGCACACTGGCCATGACCTCGAGTCCTTGCCCACACGAGCATTGAAGTCACCGAGCATATATATATGTAGTCAGATTTTGGAACTGCCTTGATCACGGAGTCTAACTCCTCATAGAACGAATCTTTCACATCATCAGAGGAATCGAGTGTCGGTGCATATGCAGTAATAATTGTGGCAAAACCACAAAAGGTTGCCAGCGCAGGGATAATAGTCTTTCATTTTCTCCTGCTTGAATTTCAATCATTCCCAGTAGCGAATTCTTCACTGCAAAGCCCACACCGTGTTGCCTTTTGTCTGCCTCCCCTCTATCCTTCCAAAAAAGAGGTATAATTGTTTTCCATGAGTGACCCTTCCTCAGCTAGGCGAGTCTCCTGCAGGCCAGCAATATCAATGTTAAGACGATTGAGTTCGGCATCAATCAGAGCCGTTTTTCTCACATCGTCAATATTGATCAAGTCAGTGGAAAATCCTGGACACATGGTTCTTACGTTACAGGTTGCAAGCCGTAGCATGCGGTTTCTAATTTTCTTTTTATTAGTACATAGTGCATTGGTTTTACAGCCTGCGATTCAGATTTTGTCCTAGCCCCAAGCACCCATTGAAGCAGGCAGGCTGTGGCGGATCAGCACCCAATTGGTCGGGGGCTGCCCAGTTGAGGCGGGCGGTAGCTGATCAGTGACACCTGTAGGTGTCTCCCACCGTCAGAGGCAAAGCGTGGCGCCTCATGTCTACGCCAATTGACAGGGACTTATAACCCGTAACAGTTGCCTCTCGCTTTGATTCCGAGACCAGTTAAGACCAGGGATGGAGTTATTGCCTCTCCATAGCACAAAGCCTGGACTAAAATATAGAGATCATGTGTTGCCCATGCAGCATGATCCCTCTCTTGGCCTGCCTAGTTCACTCCAGAGAAAAGGTAACACCTCTACATCTGGAACAAGACAAGCTGCAGAAGCTGCCGGATCAGCAAAGCAATGCTCTAACTGTCCGCCTGTCGGAGCTTCGATCCTAGACCAGCCGCCAACCAAGGATTAGGGCTTGGTCTGCCCTGCCATGACATTTTGTCTTTAGGATGCATTTCCTCGCACCAGGGTAAGGCTTGTACCCTGCCAATTGCGCTCTTCCGCCCGAAGCCGTTGGCACAGTGTGCGGTGTCGGGCGGAGTAAGCGCCGCCCAACGTTCGGCGCTAACAGAAAGCAGGTAGTACCGTCTACTGTAGCTCAGTCATATCTAACTAAGACCTGACACCTAAAGGGACCTATCATCTCTGACATTTCTCATTATATTTTCGGCGTAGAGATTAAACAAATAGGGTGACATCACAGAGCCCTGACAGAGTCTTTGCTTCATGTCAAACCAATTTGATGTCTTGCCATCTATTCTAACTGCTGCTTGTTTGTCTAGATAGGACATTTTTAGGAGTTGTATTACATGTGATGGAAAGCCCATATTCCTCACAATTTTTCAAAGTTTCTGATGCTGTACACAGTCAAATGCCTTTTAATAATCCACAAAACATGAGAATAGATTTACATTAAATTCAATGCACTTCTCTAATATTAAATATGTATAAAATAAATATTTTTACTTTAAGAATATTTTTTTAAGCCATAAAAAACATGAACATAATTTGTTTTTCTCTGTTTTCTCATTTTGCCATATTTTTTTTTAATTTGTGTCATTTCTTTTTCAAAAACTGTTTGTCAAATTACAATGATACTTGGCAGACTTATTTTACATTGTATTATGTACATTTTATCAAGATTGATTGATTGATTAATTGATTTAGGAACCGAAGACTTTATCAAGAGCTTTTGTAAAACTAAGATTTAGTTTTTGTGCAGCAGTAAAGAAATTCAAAATCGTTGTCAATGAAAATGTTGAAATTGGTTTTTAATTAAGTAGAAAACAAATGCCAAGGAATATCACTAAAAGCTTCTGACAGAATATAAAGGTTTTATTTATGTACACATGTACAACAAATGAAGCATGTAAATTAATAAATAACTGTTTTAGACCATACTATAGAAATCCAATATGGCCACTGTTTATCTTGGTTTCCATGGCAACCGTTATGTACAAAGTCAATTTGACAGTATTTTATCAATCATCAGTTTTCAATATCAAGCGCTATACCATAACAGAACATAGAAAGTAAATATTATAGAATTAATCTGTTTAGGGTTAGCATCGCCTTAATCGCATGCTGAGTATGTGACCTCTTGTTCGTCTTCCTTGTTTAAATCTAGCTTGAACTACATTACTTTCTTCTTCCAGTTACTTACAATGTCATCCCATTATGATGTTTAGTAGAATGTTACTTGCATGACTGAACAGGGCAACAGTTCTATATTTGGTGAATAATTACTGGTTGCTCTTTTTTGGTATTGGAATGAAGATAGTTCTCTTCCAATCTTTTGGCGATACCATATTTCCATATCTTTTTACATAATGCGTGACAGATTTTCATACTTTTTTTTCTCTTAGCTTTAATTAGTTCAGCTGATATCTCATCACATCCATGTGATTTACCATTCTTCATGTTCTTTATTGCCCATGCAGTTTCATCTAACTGGGGTTCAGGGTTTATCTCTGCTGTCATAGGTTCATGTATATCATTCATATCCTCACTGTCATTCACATCATACATTCCAATGCAATTGGGGTTGAACATTTCTTGTCAATAACTTCATTTCTTTGAACGTTTCGTAATGTCTTCCAGTGGTATGATATTGCTCTATTCTGGTACAGCAATATTGTAAATATTGGTGTTTGTCCTTTCTTGTGTTCTTTCTCATTTCTCGAGTTAAAGATGTATTCTTCATCCAGCGATGTTCACTAATTCCTAACATGTTAACATGTAACCTCTCAATCTCATCACATACTATCTGAAGCTTTCCCTCATACAGACTTCTCACATTCCACGTTCCTAATCTCAGGTGGTGGATGAAGATGCAGAGCAGCCAACAGATAGTTGTAGGTTATGGTCTCCACCTTCACGACGGTAGGCAGAGGATCTCTATTTTGAGGAGACAATGGCTACGGTCACTGACCAGTATGGTCACTGCTAGGAAGGAAAGCAATGGCAAACTACCTTCTTTACAGATGCCAAGAAAATCATGTTGTGTGAAATCATCGATAATCAGAGAAACGGCGTAAATGGGTGCTCCATAGGAGCAGCCTCGCCCGGTAGGGATAGTCATGCGCACCAGGTGACTCCAGACCGTCAACAGGCTACTAGGTGCAACAGATTAATATCATTGAAAGTAGGAACTTGGAACGTTAAAACAATGAATGCAGATGGAAAATTAGAAAACATCAAAAAAGAAATGGGGAGAGAGAAGATTAACATATTAGGAGTATCGGAAACGAGATGGAAAGGAGCAGGGATAAGGACAGGAGAGGATTGTAAGATTATTTACTCTGGGGGAGAAGAACAGCAAAGAGGTGTAGCCATTGTATTAGATAAGCAAACATCAAATTCTGTCAAAGGATATCATGCTGTGTCAGACAGAGTCCTATAAGTAAAATTAAACGGAAGACCTTTTAAAATAAATGTCATTCAAGTATATGCCCCAACAAGTGAAAGCAGTGAAGAAAGCATAGAGGAATTTTATAATGACGTGGAGTCTGCTTTGAAGAACTGCAAAAAATCAGTAATAAATATCATAATGGGTGATTTCAACGCAAAAATAGGACAGCAAGGCGATGGATGCAGTGTAGGCAACCATGGTTTGGGAGAGAGAAATGAAAGAGGATACAGACTTGTAGAATGGGCAAAAGAACAAAAAATGGTTGTAGGAAACACCTGGTTTAAACAGCATCCTAGAAGATTATGGACATGGAGGAGTCCAGACAGCAGGATTAAACACCAGATAGATTACATCCTGATTAGCAAAAGGTTTCGAAATGCGTTAACAGTCGTAAAAACAGTTCCAAATGCAGACTGTTACAGTGATCACAGATTAATTACAGGCACATTGAGGGTAAAGTTAAAGAAAGTCAAGTATACAGCAGGAAACCCTAAATATGACTTGTGCAAATTGAAAACTGACAAAGAAATACAAGATAATTTTAACATAGAAGTAAAGAACAAATTTGATATATTGTCTGATCTAGAGATCCTGTTTCAAGATGTAGATGATCAATGGGAAACGATGAAGAATTTAATCAGTTGCGCAGCAGAAAAAACTATTCCAAAAGTAAAGAAAGTGTGCCGTAAGACATGGATGACTGAAGAAATTTTACAACTAATGGAAACAAGAAGACAGAACAAAAATAATCCTGCCAAATATGAAGAAATTCACAGAAAAGTGAGAACCTTATGTAAGGAGGCAAAAGAAACATGGCTTGAGAAAAATTGCAGAGAAATTGAAAAACAACACAACAGTAACAATGCGAAACTAATGCACAAAAGAATTCAGGAGCTTACTAATCAAAGAACACGTACATCAGCAGGCTGCCTAAAGACAAAAGATGGAAGAGTCATAATAGAAAAAGATCAGATATTACATGAATGGTCAGATTACGTGAAAAACCTGTATGACGATAACAGAGACGAACAGTATGATGTTCAAAATAATAATGAAGGACCAGCAATTTTGAAGATGGAGGTTCAGAATGCTCTTAACCATATGAAATCTGGCAAGACCGCCGGTTCAGACAGCGTCACAACAGAAATGATTAATGCTTTAGAAGAATATGGAATAGATCAAGTTACCAGTCTGCTTAATACAATATATGATACTGGAAATATACCTCAGGAGTTATGTAATTCTGTATTTATTGCAATCCCAAAGAAATCAGGAGCCTTGGAATGTGATCAACATCGAACAATTAGTATAATGAGTCACATCACGAAGATTTTGCTAAGAATTATCATGCAAAGAGTTAGGAGGAAAATACAACCTGAAATAGGAGAAGAACAATGTGGGTTTGTGGAAGGCAAGGGTACAGTAAATGCTGTGTATATACTGAGAAACATAATCGAACGTTCTATAGAAGTAAACAAAGATCTACACCTTTGCTTTATTGACTACACAAAGGCTTTTGATAAAGTGAGACATGTCAACATGATAAGGATGCTTGAAGACAAATTGATGGAAAAGATCTTAGACTTGTAAAAAACATATATTGGAAACAACAAGCTGCCATAAGAGTTGATAATGAAGTAAGCCAATATCAGCCTATTAAAAGGGGTGTGAGACAGGGATGTGTAATGTCTCCAGATCTGTTTTCCCTGTACAGTGAAAGTATTTTCAGAAATATTGAAGATATGGAAGGAATCAACATAGGGGGACGATGCATCAATAACATTAGATATGCAGATGATACAGTCTTGATTGCAGACAATGAACAGGACCTGCAAAATTTAGTAGATGCGATTGTTACACACAGTGAACAACTAGGGTTAGAATTAAATTGTAAAAAGACACAGATTATGGTCGTCACTAGGAAGGACGAAATACCACAATGTAATATACAAGTAAATGGGAATATTCTTCAACAAGTGAGCAGGTACAATTATCTCGGAACAGTAATAACATCTGATGGGAGATGCCTTGAAGAGATTAGAACAAGAATCGCCATGGCAAAAGTAGCCTTTAGCAAGATGAAAAACATATTGACCAATAAAAAGATGTCAATTGAAACGAGAAAAAGAGTGTTGAGATGCTACATTGAACCTGTACTTTTGTATGGATGTGAAGCGTGGACAATGAGCAGTCAGGCTGAAAAACATCTGATGGCTGTAGAGATGTGGTTTCTGAGAAAAATGCAAAGAATACCATGGACAGCCAGAAAGACCAATGAACAAGTCCTTCAAGAAACAAATGAAGATCGTAAATTGATTAGAGAAATTAGACGTAGACAGTCACAATTTTTTGGGCATGTTATGAGAAGAAATGGATTGGAGAATTTGGTGACAACTGGTAAGATCGAGGGGAACAGACCAAGGGGAAGACCTAGAAGCAAGAACCTGGATGGCTTGGCCTTGTGGCATGGTCGAGACAGAAACACGGAGCTGATCCACGACTCTGGTGATCGAGTGAGATGGCAGAACATGACCGCCCACGCTTACCGGCATGGCACATAATGGATGGAATCTCACATTCCTTCTTAGTCTGACACATATGATTTCCTTGGTAACACCGTCAGGAATAACTCCGTCATCAAGATTATTAGTACTGGCCCCTGTGTCACACTCTTTCCCAGTGTTATCTGATCTGACTGGCCTCGGGGTGTCACCGCCAGTTTTCTTTCTTATTAGGTTTTCTGTCGCGGTTGTTGTGGTTTCTTGGCAAGTTTTGCAGAAGGCAGATTGCCATTGCTTTACTCCCGGGCCACGACTGTACTAGTCTTTGGCCATAGCCATTGCCTCAACTGTTGAGATCATCTGCTAATCGCAGAGTGCAGACCATAACCAACAACAATCTATCAGCTGCTCTCACACTCCATCCTCTACCTGCGTCCATGGCTTCACGTAACCCTAATGGGGAACGGAGGAAAACGGGTACTGCACCTTGCCCAAGGGTGTCCCGTAGACTAACGGGGGAACGGATGCGTCTTACATATCCTTCGATAGGGGATACCCCTATCCCGCTAACAGGAACAACAGAACACTAAATACTAAATAATATGAGCAGTAGCAATATGAACGAACAACATATAATAGATATAGGGATAACTAAGGAAGAGCAACAAGGAAAAATAAATATCAGTATAAGTACAATAATTTTAAAAAGCTCTTGAAGCCATTGTAATAAAATGTTCATCCAGTATCAATGGAGCAAGCATCAAAGATATCGCCAGAGAATGACGGAATGAGGGATAAAGGCAAAGAGGAAAACTGCCAGGCATGCACCTGTATAAATAGTCTAACTAACAAAGGACAATAAGAAGACTAAACCGCGCTATGAACCACATTAATTATAACCAAAGTCGAAGAAGCAGGTTGAACGAGGCAGACAGTTTTTTTAAAATAAATTACTTTGTACTTAGTTTGATAAAATCCAAAAGGAGAACAGAATAAGTATACTTGCTATAACTTGTTTAATCCTCGCCCTTGTATATTGATATATGATATAATGCACTACGATTAACTGTGTTAATCTTCTGTTATCTACTTAGTGTGCCTTTAGCGTAATTTCCTATTCTGATCTTTTCCCGTCTACTATTACTCATTACTCCTTCCTATAATTAGATATTTTAATTTGACTAGTAATTGCGCTAAATGACGAAACGTGATCGACCACGCTTATTGGCATGACACATGGTGTGATGAATTAGATGATCTAATCCTCTCATATCTCCTGCTAGCAACTGTAGTTGCATGTCTGTTTACAGGACGTCGCAACCAACCCCTCATTTTCTGGCTTTCTGTGATTCTTTAAGCATGTTTACCTTCAACGGTCGACTCGCATATCATTGTGAAAATAAACGCAAGGTGATCTGCTCTTAAATCGATTCCGACCAACTTCGAGCCCTATATATATATATATATATATATATATATATATATATATATATATATATATATATATATATATATATATATATATATATATATGGATAATGAATCCGCGTTCCCTTAAGTTACAGTCGTCTTCGGTCTGCTGTTACTGACTATGTTTCTTAAAATTATATTGAATAATGATCTGTATTGGTGTTTTAAACCTATATTTTCTAACCGTCACCACTAGGTGGTATTCTTGATAAATAACATTCTCTAATAATCTAATGCAATTGACGGAAATTACATGTTCTAGTCTGTGTACATTGACCACAACTTTCAACCCTAGGGTACTGCTATTCTTAGCCCTATCTTTGGCTGGGATAGCGATGGCAGACAGACAGATGTGTAGACGGTCAGAGAGATACATATACAAGCGAACAGAGAAAACAGATACACATCCAACTAAAACGCACACAAGCAGACACATAGAACGAAGGGAAGACAGAATGCCAGCATCCAGTGGTTTGTTGTCATGTTTCACTCGCCGGTCGGCATCAGTTTAGTTATTCAAAAACTGTGGGGGAAAAGGCTGGACACAAAAAAAAATAAAAAACACTGCAGGAGATTCTCCTCATGGAACGTCAAGCATTCTTTGCCCATATTGTCAAAGATCATTTCGAGCCAATGAAGGTCTTACGAGCCATCTTAGAACTCACGGCTCCATACTTTCAACCCCAGTGGATGAAATGAATGGTCATCATCATTCTTGACGGACAAACACCAGTTATTACAAACTACTCTGCTAGCGTAATTTCTCTCCATTGACAAATACATCTCTTGACCAATGTGTTTCGTTGTTGTCAAGTTTGGTTTTGTTGAGATAAAACAAAGTTGCATGTCCTTTCCAGGACGTTGGGATCAACCCTACCGAGATTGATTTACTATGTCAGTTTACGTTCAGTAGTTTGCCATTGCTTTGTGAACGAGAAGTCAACGTTAAAGACCACCTGACCGGTGTAGGAAAATATCCTCCTACCCCATCATCAGCGCACCGGAAGTTCAAGGGCAAGCACACTAAGACCCTTCGGAACGCACACTGCCAGTTGATTCAATTTTGGTTTATCACATGGCTCTTGCACTGACTTCATTATTTTCTCACTTCCCATGTCCGGTGCTGATAGTAATACTTGGTCGTCATCATATGGCATTTCACGTATTACTATGCCTCTAACAGACAGGCAGATAGACAGACAGCCAGACAGACCGACAGACAGACAGACAAACGGACCGATCAACAGACAGACAGAAGCACGTACTAGTGTGATAGTCGATTCAATTCCATTATTCATCTTCCACTATTGCCGTCAAGTGTCTTGGGAAGGAATAATTGGCACTCTGTCACCGGATGGGTGGTACTGGATAGTGTCATACGGTGTGATTGTACAATAATTTTGATGTCGTCAACCCATTTTCTTCTCGGGAGTCTTCTTCTTCTTGTCGTATCAGATCTTCTTTGGTGTGGAGCCAGTGCTGGTAGTTGATGGTGCTGCTTTCTAACAAGAAGGCCAGACAAATTTATCTTCCGTCGTTCAATATATGCGGCACTGGGTGTTGGTCGCATTGTCTGTCTGATAACATCACTTTTTACTCGGGCTCCGATAGTTAAGTTGGGAGCTATCCTCAAGCATCTCATCTCAAAGTTGTTGATTTTTGCGCATGTGTGAAAGATGCTGATGTTGACAGCGATGTCCTGTAAAGGATATGCAAATAAACAAATAAAAAAAATTATATAATGTCCAAGTTTGACATTGGTAGCATAGGGTTGATGTGAATATAATATTTAAAGATCGAGCACAACCCACTACTGGCAACGCTGATCGTATTCCGGCACGAACCTTAACCTTTGTCCAGGTCAGACTGGAAGCACTAGACTCAAATCCTGGAACAACCAAATAAATCAATTTAAGTCTGTAGGTACCTGGTTTGCCTTGCCAGATCGAGAAGACCTGATCAGTCGGGGCCACATGGATTGACAGATTTCAATCGCGGCGATCGGACAAGTTTTGAGCTACAGCTTACAATGGGTGACGTTGTGATATCCTAGTAGGATAATTGGTTGCGTCAAGCCTGAGTCGCGTGGTCAGTGGTTGCACACCCGCCTCACACGCCAGTGATCGGGAGTTCCGTCCCGGGTGCAGTCGGGGATATGCAGTACAGACGAGCTCAAACGAGAGCGAAACTCGCGTCTAGTGCTTCAAATCTGACGAATCCATCATCATTATCAACATAGCCCAACATCATTGACAACATAAATGCAAATCATCAACATTATCCACCCTGCGCTAAACTCTTCTACCTCCCAATGCGCCGACTAGTACCAATTTAAACTGAAAAGCCATTTAAACCTTTACCCCGGGTTTTCTTGGAGATTCAAACCCGTTACCTTTAAATCGCAAGATCAGTCCGTTCCCCTCGCTAACTCTCCGGTAATAGAATTCGTCCTCCTTTGCTCGACAGACAATATACCAGCATTCTATCCCCTGTCGACCCTTCTCCAGGGCGTAATTTCATTACCCGTCCTTGTCGTTTGGCTGACTAGTGACCGCCTTAGTGTATACATGCGTCTGCTAGCTTGTTTACCTTTTGAGTCCACATTTTCTCATCCTGTGACACTGTATTAATCAGTTATCAGCCTAATTCACATTACTTGCTTGTGTACCTAATTGCTTAGCTCAGTGGTTCTCAACCTGTGGGGAATTCACCCCCTCCCCCATACCTGGGGGAATTTTAGGATTTCCGGGTAGGGGAGGGGGGGGGGGGGGTGATTTAAGATTATTTCAAGATGGCGTTAATACAAGAACCGATTACTTGATATTATTTTTCCCTTCATATTTTACGGTTCTATACGTCTCACCTTTCTGAAATTCATTTTATAACATAAGTAGACCCGCAAATCACGTTTTATGTAGACGTCTAGACTTGTTTTAGTATGTGCTATTAAATTTATATTCCATTATTACCTATACTGTGTAGGGGCGGGAGAAAATATTTAGGGAGGAAATACGCAAGGGGGGTCGCGGGGGGGGGGGGGGGGGGGGGGGGGGATGATGTTCTGAAAATATGGTGAAGGAAGCCATGGGCCAAAAAATGGTTGAGAACCACTGGCTTAGCTTATATGTTTAGTTTCTCTATCCCCTACTTCTATGATTGATCGATCTGACCCGTAGTACTTGTTTAGTGGTTGACCAGTTGGATATCCTTTACAGGACGTCAGAGTCAATCCCACCATTGGATGAATATTTGTGACTTCTTGGTGGGTTTATTAACAGTAATGTGCCATCGCTTTCTGAACTAGACTGCTGTCATATCCGACTACACAAAATCTACCAACTTATCTATTTAACTTACGCCAGCTTACATGCTAACTTTATTGTCAACAGTTGATCTTTCACAACAATTGGTCGCTCGTATGGGATTCACCTGACTCTCTCAGCCCTGTCTAACCAGTCTTTTGGATGATCAAGCCAAACGTGTTTTTTTTATGGCTCGCTTCGGTCTTATTCTACTCTAGTCGTCAATTGCAGCTTGCCAGCGGTCCCCTGTAGCTGTAGAAAGCGGTTTCCAACTTAAGTAACCTTTTTCTACCACTTTGTCTGTGTTGCTTCGTCGCTTGTGGTTTCTCTTCTCTCCGTGTACCAGACGACATATTGGTATGTGCACCCGTCGTCTCTGAAGTCACACTTCTCATTCCCCGGACTGCCTGAATTCCGTCCCTATTTCCTAAGTCTTTTTGGCGCCGTTTTGCGTCCTGAAGTCTTTAACCGCTATACATTTGCAAAATCCTGTGTCTCCCTTTTCTCTTGCGACAGTTCGAGACAAAGCTCTCGATACTGGTTGCGTCCTCTGGCTGGAAAACCTGGACCTTAGGTGAGGATCCTTTCACCGTGTGGCAACCTTGCGCTTAAAATTATCTAATGAGGTCGACGTCCTTTTAGGTGTTCTGGCGGTTTGGAAAAGCTATTTCAACCCACCGTCACACATATTTTATACATTACTTTCACCATGCCAAGATTTCAAACTGTCCAGTATCATATCTCATCGTCTCCCTTTGCTTCTCCTTCCCTCAGATTTCTTGTTGTGACGACATATTCTAGTTTTCCCCTTCTCTTTCTGCCAAAAAAAATTTGAATAAAATTGGGTGGAAATGCGGTAAAGCTGTGAAAATGTGACACAGATCGGAATTGTGAGGTTAGTATGAGCATTTTTTCCAATTCTCATTTTCTCTTCAATGCTTTAAATTTTTAATCCTTTTGTTCTTCTCGTCCTATCGTCACCTTTTGATGTAGTCACAGGAGATCTCCTTGATTATATGTTGTGTTTGTGAATGTGTTTGTTTGCAGAAGAAGGCTAATCGCCGCAACGTCCTGTATGTGTCGTAAATCTGTTTTGTAAAACTGCACTATTTTGTGTCATTTTATATTGTTTACAAGAAAAATGTGGACTATCTCATGACATGTCCAAAGAATGTGGACTGTATACTTTCTATGCCAGTAACCATTTCACTTCGAGAGTTAACTTCTTTCAAGATATCTTCATGTCAAGGTCCTACACTGTACTGAAACAGACTAGTGACAGTAGAGGGGTGAGGACTTATAGGACATAGAGACAGGACATCTATAAAGGTATAGACTGAATAGAAACAGCACCCAAGCCAGGACGTAATAATAGATATGACTAGACTCGGGTGGGAACACTAACGTGTTATAGTTAGGACAATAGAGGGACCGACCCAGGAATAGGGGCGGGCAGACGTAGACGTGACAACGGGAAGTAGAACAGAACTCTAGAAGGCAGAGACGATAGTGTTGCGTGCAAAGGGATTAGCACGCACCCCACGAGGGAGCTTGACCGCGTAGGCAAGCTGCGAGCTGAGTTACGGCAGACGGGGGACAGACGGCTTTCTGACTGGACGTGGTTCTAAGTTATTAAGTGTCTATGAACGCATGCAATGTTTAGTGAGAGTGTGTTGTAAATTCATACATTGTGTAATGTTATTAATAAGTATTCTCTATTTATGTACAGGCAAAGAACGCCTTAGAGAATTGTCAGGCTTGCCTGAATAAATAATGTAGAGAAAACATCTGTACATATTATTATTATTTGTGAGGTACAGATAAGGTTTGCCTGAGTGCAGGACTGTGACAGGCAACCCGCTTTTGGTGTCAGAAGTGCTTGAACCCATACCCGGAGGTGCAGAAGTGGAAAAACTATTTGATACTGACAACCCGCTTTTGGTGTCAGAATTCACGGAAATAAACCCATACCCAGAGTGCTGAAATGCAGGTAGTAAAAAGTATCTGACACTGCACCTGTATTTAAACGTATATTCAGATGTGTGAGGTGCAGAAATAAAATTACAACACTGATGTACCATTGATTTAAAACTAAACATGCTGGTGTAAATGAAACACAGCGGGGAAAAATGTCAGAATAACAGTTGGTGAAGTACACAAAGTGACCTGGCAGTGACCTGATTGCCGTCACAAGTTTGTTAGTGTAACGATATTGATCGCAGTGGAATGTAAAGTATTGTGATGTGTTAACGATTGTTGTTACAAACGTTTCAGTTGAAGGTCAAACTTGAGAACTTTACGACAGACAAGACATGACGACAAATATTAATTGATTAATTTAAAGTTAATATACCTCATTCCAGTTTCTACAGGAAACAAGTATAGAAAACTTGGAGTGCATTTTGTTAACTTCTGTAATAATCATTTATGTAACAAAAAATGCTAATTGTTTGCGCTCTACACGTCAGGATGCGCACGAAATTTTTGACAACATCTAGCTGAAAGTAGCATTCTCTCCCAACTGAAAGAAAGATCCTGATCATTTTGAACTGATCAGATAAGTACATATAATTGTGACGTGCATAAAGTAAAACAGCATCTACATTTTATTTTGTTTAATTTTCACCATAATTCAAGAATTTTACAAGTCATCAGTATTGTATGTAAGAGTGTGTGAAATATAAACATTAACCAGGTCTATACTTAAGGAGTGTATAGATGCGGGGGTAGCACTAGGTTACAGTGGAGATAAGCTAGAGAAATGGGCAAAAGCTGAATGCAGAGAACACACTGATAGACAAGCTGCAGCAGAAAGAGATGAAAGGGCGAAAGAACGGGTACACCAGAAGGAACTCGCGGAGATAGCTGAAGGTGCTAAGTTAAAACAACAAGAGGTAGCTGAGACAAATAGATTAAAATAAGTGGAAATTGAAAGTCAAACACAGATTAAAATGAAGGAGCTCGAAATCGAGTCTCATGTCCATATAGCTACTACTAAAATTAAAAGTAAGGAAGAAGAGAATAAGTTTGCTAAGTACAAAGGGGTCATAAAGCCATTCTGCCAAGGTGATTCCATCTCAGCATGGTCAGAAAACGTAGAATACGAGCTAAAGGCCCAGGAAATACCAAAAGAACACTGGACATTAATCTACATAAAGAATTTGTTGGGGGAGCCCTTAAAGGTAATAGAGTCCATTCCCTAAGACCTTAGAAACAACTACGAATACATCCATAAAAGGGTAATGCAGCATTTCCTTTTAGACGCCCCAGGGTACCAAATTCAATTTTCCAAGCTAAAGCCTAAGAGCAATCAAACCTTCATTGACTTCGTCTCAACAGTGCAAGATGTATGTAATAAATGGCTTAAAGCTTCTAAAATTAACAACAGTTATGACAAACTTAGGGATCTCATAATTATGGACAAAATTATTTCCACTATTCCTAGTCCTTTTGCCAAATTTTTGCAACAATCAGATGTAGATTCCATTGAAGAGCTTGAGAAACGGGGGTCCGCCTATTTTTCTTCAAACAGGGATGTGTTTAAGTCTATTACTGAAGAAAGTGAGATTGTAGCTGCTGCTATGGGAAGACCACAAAAAATTTAGGGAAAAGCAAAGAGGCAATTTACAACAGTGTCCTTATTGTAGATTTCAACATCCAGAATACTCGATGTGTGATAAGAAACCGAAATATCCAGAACATTTAGAGATGGTCATAAAGAAACAGCAGTCTAAGAGAGAAACCTTTAGACGTGCTGTTAAATGCTTCTTTTGCCATTGTTTTGGCCATTATTCCTCTGCGTGTATGGGAAGAAAGACGTTGAAAGCAGTGAATGCAGCATTACTTGAGCCATCGTCAGAGAGTGGAAGTGAGCTGGAAGAAATGTGTGAGAATGAAGACAATGTAGCATCAGCAGTTGATGTACTAGATTACAGTAGTTGTACAACATGCCACCAGTTTCATGATAATGGGAAACTGAAATGTGGGCACACAGTCCCGTGTTCATTAGAGAATGCAAACGCGGCAGTAGCCTCCAGAGGCAGTTTGAAATTCTACCACGGAATAGTCAATAACATTCCATGTAAACTCCTGCTTGATAGTGGCAGCACAATAATCGGTTTAAAAAAGGAACTGGCCAAGCCAGAACATTACACGGCTGAAACAGTGAATTGCCGCACTTTTTCGGGCACAATAGAGACATACCCGTTAGCCAGAGCTAATATAAATACACCTTTTTTGACTGGCACCTTTACGTGCGTGGTCTTAGAAAAACCATTTGCAGATCTGATAATTGGCCGTTTGCCACAGCTGCAGAAGCGTACCAGTGACGAGATAACAGCCTGGAGAGAAACCTTTTCACAACAGGCTAATGCAATTACTAGGTCTAAAACTAGTAAAGAACAGGAGACTGAAGACCAAACAGGACGCAACCATACCAATGAACCAGACGTCAGACGAACAAATAACAAACACATTAGTGAACGATATAGAAGACGAACACATTTCAGCTACAGTCATTAACCAAACAGAAGAAGATGACTTTGAATTACCAGTACCGACGGTAGAAAGTAACAAAACATTCAGCAACATACACTTAGGGCCTACGATGACAGAGGAATAGAAACAGCAAACAACGGCATTACTAACAGAATACAAGGAAATTTTCTCAGACACACCAGGGAGGACATATAGGATACAACACTCCATTGTTCTCCTAGATGATACTCCAATCAAATGTCGACCTTATTATATCCTTTTGAACTACGGGTAAAACTTAGACAAAGAAATTCTTAGCTTAGAAGCCTGTGGGATAATCCAGAAATCCCAGTCTGAGTATTCATTTCCAATTATTCTGGTAAAAAAGAAGGATTCCACCTTGAGACTCTGCATAGATTACAGGAAATTAAATTCTATCACTAAAGTTTACGCAGAGCCAACCCATCATGTGACGATCTGATCCTAAATATGTCAGCATCTATCATCTTTTCTAAACTCGACCTGACGAAAGGATACTGGCAGATCCCGATGGAGAAACATTATGTCCATCGTACCGCATTTGCTACACCTTTAGGGCTTTATGAGTGGCTTTTTCTTCCTTTTGGACTCCGAAACGAACCTGCCACCTTTGTCCGCCTCACTAGGGAACTTCTCCATGGAGTAATAAATGTGTAGACATACATTGATGACATATGCATCCATACGACAAACTGGACAACACATCTACAAACTTTAAGACTCGTTTTCGACAGAATAAATTTGTTTGGACTGACAGTAAAACCGGCAAAAGTCGAGTTGGCGTTGGAGGAGATAGATTTCCTTGACCACACAATTTCCAATGGCCAGGTAAAGACCGACAACAAAATTATTACTAAAATTTTGAATCTTACTATTCCAACAACAAAAAAATCAAGTAAGAAGCTTGCTGGGGCTAGTAAATTATTACAGCAAATTTATCCCCAATTTGGCACAAATAACGTCTGTATTTTCGGACCTATTAAAATCGTCTGCGAAGATAAACGTTCAAGATGCTATTTTACAGAATGCTATGTCAGAATTAAAGTACATGTTCAGCAGAGTTCCCATCTTACGCTTGCCTAACCCTGAGTTGCAATATATTCTTAGATGTGACGCCAGTGCAACAACGATCTCTGGTGTACTACTCCAAGAACACGAAAAGATCCTCCATCCTATCTTGTATTTGAGCCGTAAGCTTACCACAGCAGAATCACGGTATGATGTGTCTCAGGTGGAAGCTCTCGCTATTGTATATTGTATAACTAAGCTTCATACATACTTAGCTGGAACTCACTTCATTATAGAGACCGACAACTCCCCCCTTTAAATTATGGAGTAAGGTCAGCCGAAAAACAACAGAATCTATCGCTGTGCTTTGATTCTCCAGAATTACTCCTTCAGCATTAAACACATTAAAGGAAGTAATAATAACCTTGCAGACCTTTTGACGAGACCATCAGGTATTGAAGTGATGGAGAAGGCAGATGTAACACTGCCATAGGTATCTGCATTAAGCACGAAGTAGCTCACATATGTACTGTGCTAGTAGTGGTAAAAGATAAGACAATGTAAATATTAACACGTGAACTTACCACTAACTCTAGTAATGCCATATACCAAGTACATTACATTTATAGAGTCTACTAGGACAGATAAACTGTGATACTATGGTGAACATTTTATGATACGCTACAGAGTCACTTAGAGTGCAGTTAACATTGTATATAGACGATTGTAAGGAAGAACCCAGAGGAACGACACATCGTGATCACCTTCGCCTGGACCTACAATTAGTTAGTGAGTTTAGTGATTATATAACATGTCTTTGCATATAACATGTATGTAATATTATTAGTATAGTAGTTTAATGAGGTTGCATTAAAGCTATTGAGTGGTTCATTGTAGTAGAACTAGTAGTAATAGAAGAACCACTAATATTCCAACTGTGAGCTTATTTAAAACAATTGCAGCTATATTATTATTTAATTATATTAGACACCTTTACAGTAGTTTTATAGTTATAAATGTATATTTTATGTATATTTAGATAATTAGATTAGATTAAATAGTTCTCTATTGAGACTACTACCAATGAAGCCAATTAAAACGGCGAGGTAATATATTTAGATTGAGTTAGAAATAAAATAGATTAATTTAGAAATAGATTTAGAAACATTGATGTTAATTTATTTAAGGGAACTAACACATTTTTCTTAAAGTGTTTAATTTAGTTAATTACCTTCCCTTAGAAACATCCATACATTGATAGTTTATTTAATTATATACTTAGATTTAACATCAGTCATCATTCACTTACTTAATTTAAATTATCTTGTTTATTACAATTATCATTTACTTAAATAGATTAGTTGCATTATTTAATTTAATAACATCCTTTATTTATTTAATAACATATTTTTTTTTTAACTTTACATCATAAACCAACATTTAGTTAACTTATTTCCCTTAGTAGTCATTTTTTTAAAACTTAGATTATATACCTTAGTTAGTTTCTTAAGCATCATTGTGTAGAATGATAGTAACGTTAGACACCGTCAATTTATTGATTGGTATAACCAATTAGACATTAGTTAGTTAGAAACATTTACATTTAATTAGCTTCACTGTATTGCCTTATCCAACACATTCAAAATTGTATATAACAAAGTGATAGAGAAATCTACTTTATTTTCGGCTCCGTATTGTCTAAAACGAGCCTATTTTAATTTTTCATCACAAAAACATTTTTTTTAAAATAAAAAAAAATTGACAATGTGCGAGAAAGTGAAGAATGAGATGAGTAAACGGACGAATGAGAGAAGTAAAATATTGGAATGAATATTTGTGCATTTTTTTGCACACATGTGTTTTTATGACTCATCCGCGTCCGCTGTGTAAACCATGTGATGTGTGTAGTTTCATGTGTGTTACAGCCACTATTGCATTGAAGCAATAGTTGTTTTCCCAGATCGGCGAAATGCGTCATGAATTAAGCATAGGCATTACTTTATGACGAATATTGGCCTATCCGTGATGCTCGAAAACCTTAATACATCAATTATAGGCATAGGGTTATGTTCCTAATTGCAACACATATAAATTAAAGATTTACACGCAGACAACCAGGAATACAAACAGATAAATTTATAAACAGCAGTTGATTTTAAAGGGACGGAACACTTGATCAAAGGGACACCACAGACTCGCAGTGAGTGGGAGGGCAAGGTGAATATTTAGCTACACGCGAAAGCAAGATAGGCTAACATCAGCATACACACAACTAACAAGAGAAGTGGAAGTACATTTCACGGAGCCATGAATTATATTCATGTATTGCATCCTTAACAGGAGCAATTTGTTTTGGGATATTGGTCAATCAATATTTTGAGGGGCTGAGTTGTGTTAACGCGCCCTGGTTCAACACAGCTCCCAAGAGAGTAATGTACTGACTCTTGTTTAGAGTGGAGATGTGTGAAGCTGATCTATAACCAGTGGCTGGATACAACAACTTGTGACCAGGGTTATTGAAAGACAGAAGTGGACCGTAGATTAGAACAGTGTACCCCTTGACTAAATTAGATGAGACTAATTTTATATGCTACGACGACATTGCGTCAAACTTACTACATTAATCTAGTGACGCAATACGACGGACGACGGGAGAATGTCAAGGTCCTACACTGTACTGAGACAGACTAGTGACAGTAGAGGGGTGAGGACTTATAGGACATAGAGACAGGACGTCTATAAAGGTATAGACTGAATAGAAACAGCACCCAAGCCAGGACGTAATAATAGATATGACTAGACTCGGGTGGGAACACTAACGTGTTATAATTAGGACAATAGAGGGACCGACCCAGTAATAGGGGCGGGCAGACGTAGACGTGAAAACGGGAAGTAGAACAGAACTCTAGAAGGCAGAGACGATAGTGCTGCGTGCAAAGGGATTAGCACGCACCCCACGAGGGAGCTTGACCGCGTAGGCAAGCTGCGAGCTGAGTTACGGCAGACGGAGGACAGACGGCTTTCTGACTGGACGTGGTTCTAAGTTATTAAGTGTATATGAACGCATGCAATGTTTAGTGAGAGTGTGTTGTGAATTCATACATTGTGTAATGTGATTAATAAGTATTCTCTATTTATGTACAGGCAAAGACCGCCTTAGAGAATTGTCAGGCTTGCCTGAATAAATATTGTAGAGAAAACATCTGTACATATTATTATTATTTGTGAGGTGCAGATGAGGTTTGCCTGAGTGCAGGACTGTGACACTTCATTACTCTATATATCCTTCCAATGTGTTCTCATCATTCTTCAATAGAAACACCACAAGTATTTCTATAACAAATTGAAGCAAAATGAAGAAAATGCAACATCAGTTGTTTAAGTTTCTTTAATGACACAATGGCCATAAAGTTATTTCAACTCCACATAAAATGATGCCGGATAAGAGGACATCTTTTATAGATTATGAGCAGAATGAATTGCTATCTGATATGAGTTGAGTCCAGACCCGACAACACTACACTCGGAACATTAACACGCGAACTCATTTATTATCTTCAACAGCCAGAGAAGATATCCAGTACAATAGTCCCAGTTGATCACATTTAAAATTAGACCATCGGATCTCTGTTTGTGTGGGTTATGACAGTAGCAATACAGCTCGACCGCCAATCAATGTTCACATTTACTCTCAACTAAACAGTAATGTGCGTAAACATACACGGCATTAATAAACTTCCTTCTACCACAAAATAAGTAGATGGACCTGGCACTAACTAAGGACAGTACGAACCAGGAAGAAGATGAGGAAGAGTATTTTCAGTAAACAATCTCTCAAAAGGCCACTTATGAAGGCCACTATTATATAAAGATTGTTGGTTATACGCTGTTGGTTATACACTGTTGGTTATACACTGTTGGTTATTCACTGTTGGTTATACACTGGTGATACTACAATGTTAAAATTTACACTGTTGATTATACACTGCTGATTATACACGGTGAATATACACGTTTGAATATACATTGTAGAAAATACAATGTTGAATATACACTGTTGAATATTCACTGTTGACTATACGTTGTTGGTTATACACTGTTGAAATACACCGTTGAGAATACACTAAAAAAAAGGCAGCTCTAGTTCCTCAGGCTCAATACCTGTCTGTCCTACATAGCACGGTACTCCATCCATCCATCCATCATGTGCCATGCCAGTAAGCGTGGGCGGTCATGTTCTGCCATCTCACTCGATCACCAGAGTCGTGGATCAGCGCCGTGTTTCTGTCTCGACCATGCCACAAGGTCAAGCCATCCAGGTACTTGCTTCTAGGTCTTCCCCTTGGTCTGTTCCCCTCGATCTTACCAGTTGTCACCAAGTTCTTTTAATCATTTCTTCTCATAACATGCCCAAAAAATTGTGACTGACTACGTCTAATGTCTCTAATCAGTTTACACGTGCTATAGACAGTAATTAGTTTATACACACACACACACACACACACACACACACAAACACACATATAGAAATAATAAGAAAGAGATCTGGTGATCAAACCCCAAGGCCAGGAAGATCAGATAACACTTGGGAAGAGTGAGACATAAGAGCCAGTACAAGTAATCGTAATGACGCAGTTAATTCCGACGGTGTTACCAAGGAAATCCCATGTGTCAGACTAAGAAGGAGAGTGAGACTAGGAACGTGGAATGTGAGAAGTCTTTATAAGGGAAAGCTTAAGATAGGATGTGATGAGATTGAGACGTTAAATATTCACATGTTAGGGATTGTTAAAATATATTCTGATAGAGATGTCAGAAACCAGAGCGGACTGGTATTTTGATTAGATAAAATAACTGCACAAGCTTTAATTAGATATAACATGGTTAGTGATAGAATCTTCATTGTCAGACTTAAAGGCCATCCAAAACACAAAACTGGCATACAGATATAAGCACCTTCTTCAACAGCAGAGGAAGACGAAATCGAAGAACCGTCATCAGATGAAATTGCATAGGCAATAAAGAACCTAAAGAATGGTAAATCACATGGATGTGATGAGATACCAGCTGAAATAATTAAAGCGAGAGGAGAGGAAAGCATACAAATCTATCACGCATTATGTAAAACAAAATATGGAAATATGGCATATGGCCAAAAAAATATGAAAGAGAACTATCTTCATTCCAATACCAAACAAAGATAACCTGAAAGTATGCACGAACTATAGAACTGTTGTCCGCATCAGTCATGCAAGTAAAATTGTACTAAATATCATAATGTGAAGACTTTGTAAGATAATGGAAGAAGAAATTAACATGCTTCAAGCTGGATTTGGACAAGGAAGAGGAACAAGAGATCGCATACTTAACATGCGTTTAATAATTGAGAAGTGCAGAGCATTTAATGTAAACATGTTCTCATGTTTTGTGGATTATTTAAAGGCATTTGACTGTGCACATTTTCAGAAACATTGGTAAATCATGAGGAATATGGGCTCCCCATCACATGTAATACATCTCATGAATAAAATCTATCTAAGCCAACAATCAGCGGTTAGAACAGATGGCGAGACATCAGATCGGTTTGACATCAAGCAAGGAGACCGTCAGGTGTGTGTGATGTCCCCCTATTTGTTTAACCTGTGCGCCGAAAATGTAATGGGAAAATGTCAGAGATGATATAAACAGGGAGCAATATGATGCCCTAAATATCGGTGGTCTTGTCTTACCAGAGATTCGATATGCTGATGATACAGTATTGCTATCCACAACACAAAATGGTATAGAAAACCTAATAACCTCAACCCAATTGAATAGTAAATATCACAACATTTATCTTAACAAAGCAAAAACAAAGATAATGCATACAAATAAAACTAATATGGAGAAAGAAATATATGTTATTGAGGACAGTTTGGAGGTGGTGGAAAATTCTGAATATCTTGGGTCATTGATTACCAACAATGGTGACAAAATGAAGGAAATTACAAGACAAATATCGATTGCTCTTCAAAGACTAAAACAAATGAATAAATTATGGAGTGAGACAGACAGAACTACAAAAATTAGATTTTTAAGAGCATGCATCCTTCCCATTGCAACATGCGGCTGTGAGACCTGGACTCTTACTAAACCAGCTGAACAGCACAAAAATGCTTTATAATATAAATGTTATAGACGAGTTCTAAGAATATCTTGCATACAGAAAAGAACAAATGCATCCATACTTCAAGAGCTAAATATTGAAGATGGTTGGTTGGCTGTTACAGATGATAAAACAATGAAAATTGAAATATTTTTGTCACTTGGCATGTCACGAAAGTTTGAGACAACAATGATGGAGGGGTATATGCCTGGGAAGAGAGGAAGAGGCAGGCCTAAGAGAAGATGGGTGCAGAATGTGGCGGTTGATCTCCAGATGAGTGTATCGTTCGCGGGACATCTTGCTTACGATGGAGAGGTTTTCCGGAACCTTGTTATGGGATCGAGGTTCTGCAAAGGATATGCTACTGAATGAATGAATGAATATGTATATATTCATTCATGTATTCGGCATCTGTAGGAAATGAGTTTAATCATTCCGACATACTGATTTAGAAGTTAGCCGCGGCTATTTGGAAGAAGGTTGTTTTCCGCTGATGTTCACAAAGGTATGAGAGTCGGCTACACAGAAAGCCATGAACAACTTCTCTTTGCTGTTCATGCCTTGTGGCTTTGGTTATTGTGTCTACCCTGCCTTTTGTTTCGTGTGCTGTCAAGTGTTTCTAATATTGATGTTTTTCCATGTAATGACGTCAAACTGTCCAATACATTCTTTCTTGGTCTCCCGCAGTCTCTCTTCCTCTCCAACTTTTCCGTTGTGACGACTTACTCTATATCTTTTCTTTTTAGTTGGACATATGTGCAATTTGCTATGTGTATTTTAGTTGCATCCGAATCAGAAATCCAAACCTCACCACCTGATTAGAGAATGTAATAATGAATTGGAAATTATTATGGACAAAAAGTTAGACGTTGGTAGAGAATCAATAGAAACGTATGCCGACAAATGGCATGTTAATAACAACCTAGTGCACTATACGTAGTAGCACCTGTGTGGAATATGGTTGAGTTCAAAGCGAGCGAACGCAAAAAACAAACAACACAAAATAATCTGATAGCAATTTCCTAGGTAAGAAAACTCATTACTTATTTAAGTTGCTTTCTATTTACTGTAATTGTAGAACTGACTTTATACTGTCGTTGTTGATAGTAATAGATTTGTTCTATTTATAGTTATAGCCATACTATTATTATTGTTTACACAAAAATAACAATTGGGGAACCGTTTAAGGCCACTGGGACATTTGATAAATAAACACACATGCGTGTGTGATGTAGCTGATGCTGCAAAGTAAGACAGGTTAGAACAAATGGAGATTCCTGTCCTGCTAATGCACAGATGTCTACATTTTACGGCGGATAATTTGTGCAAAGTGTTGCATTTGCCACAAAATGGTGGGCTTCTTTCATTAAAGTGATAACTAAATATGGATGGTTGGGTAGTTGGTTGGATGGTTGGCTATGAACCGTCTGATAGACTAAGCGTCAACTCTTTAGTCTGACATATTGACATTCAAGTCGTCTGAGCGAAGAAAAGTTATGAAAAGATCTTGCATTTATCGCAGTGAGGGTTGTGGAAGATATTTTTTGGTCTCATGACCCAAACCTCAAAGTATCATCTACACTGGGAGTATGTTGAAGAGTGATCTTCCACTCTCCAAGCTAAGAAAACAACGGATTTTGTGTATCGGTACTGGAATTTCACATCTGCAGACAGGCATGTTAGAATGTATCCAGGTCATGATTCAGCAAAGAACTCATGGACTGTCGGAGGCTAGGCCTGGGTATTTCATTACCAAAGACACCAAAACAATGTCCGGGCAGGTTGAGCTGTGCTGAGTTGAGTCCAGAACCAACATCATAGCACTCTGGGCATTCCCATGCGTCCTTATCTTCAACAGCCAGTGAAGAGTTAGAATACTAATTGTACCAGTAGCAGTCTGATTATGTGTCCGAGCCTTGAGTGTTGGCCAGATCATCTGGTTGTCCGGCCGGGTAACTAAATATACAATTCAAACTCGGCACACTTTATATAACTGAGAGGTAATTCAAACTGTAGACTATCGTGATATGCTATTTTATTATTAAAGTGTGATACGGTGCCTGATACGAGAAATTTAGTGGGCGAGAATCAAGCACCGAGTTAAGAATTCGAGAACTGGATAAGAGAGGTTTAGCAAAGCCTGGAAATGATTGGCACCTTGCCGTCTTGATAGACAATAATTTGTGAAATGGAGTTATACATCTCCTTAGGACAACGCCTGAGATGAATTTAGAGACCATGTGGTGCCCATGCAGCATGATCCCTCTCTCGGCCTGCCTTCTTTACTCCAGAGGAAAGGTAACACCAATACGTCTTGAACAAGACAAACTGCAGAAGCTACCGGATCAGCAAATAAATGCTGTAGCTGTCCCCTTGTCGGAGCTTCCATCCTAGACCAGTTGCCGACGAGGGTTCTAACCTGGTATGCCCTGTCATGATATTTAGTCTTTAGTTTGCATTTCCTCGTGCTAGGATAAGTCTTGTACCCTTCAAATTGCTCTCCTCCGCCCGAAGCTGTTGGCACAATGTGCGCTGTAGGGTTTGGTGAGCACCGCACAACATGGGCTCTAACAGAAAGCAGGTAGTACCGTGAACATCAACTGACAATACCATAGTTAGTTAATTAGTTATTTAGTTAGTTAGTTAGTTAGTTAGTTAGTTTGTTAGTTAGTTAGTTAGTTAGTTAGGTAGGTAGGTAGGCAGGTAGTTAGTTAGTTAGTTAGTTTGTTTGTTAGTTAGTTAGTTAGTTAGTTAGTTAGTTAGTTAGTTAGTTAGTTAGTTAGTTAGTTAGTTAGTTAGTTAGTTAGTTAGTTAGTTGACAGAGCATCCTCATTGCACATCAAACCATTCAGTCCATAAGTGCTCGGATCTCTTCCTCAGTAAGTCCCACAGCGTGTAGCAGCTCACGACACTAGTTCTGTGCTGGTTTATTAATCTTCTTTAGCTTCCAGCGCAGTGTTCTTAATTGGCCACACATCTATTAATTTTCTGTTCTCGCATCCTGACCATGGTTGTAGATTCACAGTCAACACTTGCTTCTTGCGAACGACTTATTCTCGTAAACATTCAGAATATCAGCTTTGTCCATGACGCGTCCGCTTTCCACAGCAGCCTTACCTGTGGGGTTGTCAGCCCCCTCATTTCCTTGTACACCCGCATGCCCTGGCACGATAATGAAACTAATCTTTGCCAGCCGAGACCACTCCAGAGACAGCAACCACTCTCTTCGTACCAACCCCATCTCTATCTTCTTGAGCAAACTCACTGGCTTGCAAAGAAAACATGCACCAGTGAATGTCTGTGTCTCGCGCCATGCTATTGCTTTACTTACTGCCACGACTTCCATAGTCAGGCTTCTTGTGGACAAAGCAAAGGCACCAGAATCTTTTTTCACAATTCTCCCCCCGGCGTAAGCCGTAAAGACCCATAAACTTCTCACTCGTCGAACGACCGACCCATTTGTGTAAATGACAGCATCACCGTCTAACTAATTCTCGATGATCAACGTTTGTACTTCCGCCTCCACACTAGCCAGATTTTCTTGTCTGCATTTTCTGTCTAGTTGGATGCAAACTGAAAAGGACGTACAAAAATCTGTTGGCACTTGTACCCACTCCTCGCCAGGTTCTAAGGCCTCAAGTGAACACACCTGTTGAAGAATGTCCTCTGCTTGACCTTCCTCATTTTAATCTTTTGCCCTTTATCTTCTTAATTTCTCTATGCAGTGGATGTTGATTGTTTGCATTGTCTCTGAAGTAAGCACGTGCTCTGCAAATTTGTATTCTGTCTCCAATGGTTGGCATATCAAAAAGATAGCGCATCGCCCTTCATGCTGTATCTCTTGTACATCCAAGAATAATACGCATAGCTTCGTTCTGTATCCTTTCCATCCTTTCTATCTGCTTACGGCTGATAGTCAGGATCGCCATCGCATACTCCAAAACAGAAAGGACCAGACCTTCGTAAAGGAGACATAGATGGCGCTGCTCACAGTTTGCCGCCGCCATCACCCGCATCGCAGCCAAACCTCGCTTGGCCTTTGTTATCACCTCGTCTATGTGCTCATAAGCAAGACTTTTATTAAAACGTATCCCCAGATAGTGCATTGCCTGCGTTCTTTCCACCGTCTCTGAACCCAGATTTGCAGTTAGTGTTGGGGTGTTGAGAATATAGTTATTCAAAGAGAACAATGTCACTGCTGCCTTCGTTGGGTTGACCATTGCCCCAGATTTCCCACACCAAGTGCTTGTGCGATTAAGTTTTGTTTGTAGTTCCACAGCAACCCGATCTCTATCCTTACCCTGACGATACACTAACACATCGTCGGCATATGACAATGTCCTCCCCGGTCCAGTGATTTGCTCGCTGGTAATTCTCACAGTGTAGGCGTTGAACAGTACCGAAGATAATGGTGATCCCTGTGGCAGGCCCGGGTATATTGTTGTTGGTTCAGAAGTCCAACTGCCACAACTAAAAACTACTTTCCGTTGGAAGAGGGCTGCAGCGATCCAATTAAGGAGGAATAGACTTATCTTGAGTTCAAGAAGCTGAAACAGTAACAAACCCAACGGTACTCTGTTGTACGCATCCTCAAGATCATTCGCCGCAGCAGCACTTGTTTCAACGCCTGAGTGGAAACCTCCATAGACATCATGGGAAAAAACTGCTGCATTGGTCCAGGTTTCTCTGTTTGGACGGTACTCTCCCAGGGTAGGTGGGAAGCAACCTTGCCTCTCTAGCTGGCGTGATATTTTTCTGACAATTAACTTCTCCAGCAGATTGTTTATTGTATTCTGCATGGTTATTACCCGGTATCCCTGAATTTTTGTGTAGTCTTTGCCAGGGTTCGGCAAGGGAAGAAGATAGCTGTGTAACCACTCCTCCTTGATGCTAACACTCCCTATGCATACCTGCTTGTTCCTCTAGCCCGTTGTCGGTACACATACTGATGTCGTCATACCTCATACCATCTGGCCCTGGTGCGCTGTTTCTTATTCGTCGAAGCACAGCCTCGATCTATTTCGCTATCACCGTGTTTTCAACTGCAATCGTTTGGGCCTTACACCTATCTGGGGTGTAGATGGGTAGATGGGGTGTCCTAGGACACCATGGCAGCGACCACCACCCTTGCAGCATACTGGTGGAGAAAGGCAGAACCAGGCAGCACAAGCTAAAGGTAAAGACGTTCCAGTATGACAGTACAGGGCAAGATGTGGTGAGTAAAATAAGACGTGACAAGCGCAGAACGTTTCAGGGCAGGAAAAAAAGCTGGGAGCAGCCACCGTGGTGGAGTTTCGAGGTGGAGCAGGCTTGGGTGGATAAGCGTAGTGCTGTAAGGAGATGGCTAAATGCCAAGAAGAACAGAGCTGGTCATCCTAGTCCCTGCTTGCACTTAGAAAGAGAGATGCACACAAAAGTAAGCTATTTCAAAAAACTGGTCAAGGTGGTTAAAAGCGAAAAATGGGCAGAGGTGTGTCAAAGAGTAAGCACAGACAAGTCACTGAAATTGTTCTGGCGACTACATAAAAGCATGAGTGGTGTAGTCAAGAATAAGAGCATTTCTGACTTCCAAGGTGCTGACCTCATCTGGCAGAGGACTGACGAGGACAAGGGCAAAGCCCTCTTTGAACGCTACCTTGAGCAGAGCAACCAGACAGACATGGGAGGCCGGAATCTGGCCAAGGAGGTCACCTCAGACAGATGCAAGGCCCAGAACACTTCGGATGAAGACACAGTGACAGTGAAAGAAATCAAGGCTGTGCTTCGACGATCAAAAAACAGTGCTCCAGGTCCTGATGGCATAAGATACGACGACATAAATAGGTGTACCGACAATGAGCTAGAGAAACTAGCAGACATGTACAACAACAGTATAGGGAGTGCTAGCATCAAGGAGGAATGGTTACACAGCTACCTGATTCCCTTGCCGAAGCCTGACAAAGAACACAAAAAAATTCAGGGATATCGAATTATAACCATGCAGAATACAATAGGCAAGCTGCTGGAGAAGGTAATTGCCAGGAAAATATCAAGCCAACTAGAGAGGCAAGGTGTTTTCCCACCTACCCTGGGTGGGTACCGTCCAAAAAGAGAAACCTGGACCAATGCAGCAGTCTTTGCCCAGGATGTCTATGAAGGTTTCCACGCAGGCACTGAAACCGTTGCTGCAGCGATTGATCTTGAGGACGCATACAACAGAGTACCACTGGATTTTTTAATGTTTCAGCTTCTCGAACTAAAGGTAAGTCCATTCCTCCTTAGTTGGATCGCTGCAGCCCTCTTCCAACGGAAAGTAGTTTTTAGATGTGGCAGATGGACTTCGGAACCAACAACAATATATCCTGGCCTACCACAGGGATCACCATTATCTCCGGTACTGTTCAACGCCTACACAGTGAGAATCACCAGTGAGCAGATCACTGGACCTGGCAGGACATTGTCATATGCCGATGATGTTTTAGTGTATCGTCAGGGTAAGGATAGAGAGGAGGTTGCTGTGGAACTACAAACCGAACTCAATCGCATAAGTACTTGGTGTGATGAAGCTGGAGCAATGGTCAACCCAACAAAGGCAACAGTGACTTGGTTCTCGTTGAATAATCATATTGTCAACACTCCAACACCAACTGTAATGTTGTGTTCAGAGGCGGTGGAAAGAACGCAGGCAATGAGTTACCTGGGGATACGGTTTGATCGAAGCCTTGCTTATAATGTGCACATAGACCAGGTGATAACAAAGGCCAAGCGGGGTTCGGCAGCGATGCGGGTGATGGCGGCAGCAAACTGTGAGCAGCGCCATCTATGTCTTCTGTACGAGGGGCTGGTCATGTCTGTTTTGGAGTATGCAATGGCAATCCTGACTCTCAGCCATAAGCAGATAGAAAGGATGGAAAGGATACAGAATGAAGCTATGCGCATTATTCTTGGATGTACAAGAGATACAGCATGCAGGGCGATGCGCTACCTTCTTGATTTTCCAACCATTGAAGAGAGAATACAAGGTTGCAGGGCACGCGCCTACCTCAGAATTAACGCAAACACACAACATCCACTGCATAGTGAAATTATGAGGGTGAAGGGCAGCAGGTTAAAAAGAGGACGGTCGTGGATGGGTCAAGCCGAAGACATTCTTCAACAGGTGTGTTAACTTGAGGACTTAGAACCTGGCGAGGAGTGGGTGCAAGTGCCAACAGACTTCTGCACATCCTTTTCAGTTTGCATCCAACTAGATAGTAAATGCAGACAAGAAAATCCGGCTGCTGTTGAGGCTGAAGTACAAGCATTGATTTTCGAGAATTCGCTAGACGGTGACGCGGTCATCTACACAGATGGGTCGGTCGTCCGACATGTGAGAAGCTCATGGGCCTTTACAGCTCGGGCCGGAGGGAGAATTGTGAAGGAGGACTCTGGTGCTTTCACTGAAACCACAAGTAGCCTGACCATGGAAGTCATGGCAGTAAGTAAAGCAATAACATGGCTCGAGACACAGACATTCACTAGGGCTTGTTTCCTTAGCGACTCAATGAACATGATCAAGAGGATAGAGGAGGGGTCGATCCGAAGAGATTGGTCGCTGCCTCTGGAGCGGTCTCGACTGGCAAAGATTAGTTTCATCTTCGTGCCAGGGCATGCGGGAGTACAAGGAAATGAGCGGGCTGACAAGCTCGCAGGTGAGGCTACAGTTGAGGGCGGACGTGCCATGGACCAGGCCGACATTCTGAATGCTCTACGAGAAGTAAGACTTTTGCGAGAACCAAGTGATGACTGTGAATCTACAACAATGGCCAGACTGCGAGAGCAGCAAATTAAAAGAGGGGTGGCCAAACAAGAACACTACGCAGGAAGCCAAAGAAGATTGATAAACCAACACAGAACTGGCGTCGTTAGCCGCTACACGTTGCAGGATTTGCTGAGGAGGGGATCCGAGCACTTATGGACTGAATGGTTCGATGTGCAATGAGGATGATCTGTCGACTAACTAACTAACTAACTAACCTATCTGGGGTAGCCGCTTTGGCAACATTTCGGCCTCTCATGTGTGTCTGATTGCTCTGCTCTAGATAGCGTTCGAAAAGGGCTTTGCGCTTGTCCTCGTCCGCCCTCTGCCAGACAAGGTTAGAACTTTGGAAGTCAGGAACACTTTTATTCTTGACTACCAAATTCATACTTTTATGTAGTCGCCAGAACAATTTCAGTGACTTGTCTGTGCTTATTCTTTGACACAACTCTGCCCATTTTTCACTTTTAACCACTTTAACGTTTTTTGTTTTTTTTTAATAGCTATCTTTAGTGTCCATCTTCCTTTCTCAGTGCACAATAAGACTAGGATGGGCAACTCAGTTCTTCTTGGCATTTTGCCATTTCTTTACAGCACTACGCTTATCCACCCAGGCCTTCTCTACCTCACAATTCCACCAATGTTCCCAGCTTTTTTTCCTGCCATGATGATTACTGCGCTTGTCACGCCTTATTTTACTCACCACATCTTGCCCTGAACTGTCATGCTTAAAGATTTTGACCGTTGACTTGTGCTGCCTAGTTCTGCCGCTCTCCACCAACATGCTGCAAGGGTGGTGGTCGCTGCCATTGTGTCCTAGAACACCCCATTTACACACTGTAGTGAGTGACAGGCCGGCTTCCTGGCCTAGAGGTTAGCAACTTTTCTCCGTAATCTCGTATACTCTCGTAAGTAACGTGACGACGGTGAGAACCAGAAGTGATTCGAATCGCATCGGTAACTTAGGGGTATGTGAGCCGGCCGCTCAGAAAGCAATGGCAAACTACTGAGCGTAATCTTGCCAAGAAATCAACAATCAGCTGAAAGATGCTGATGTTGACAGCGATGTCCTGTAAAAGGATATGCAAAACATTTTTTTAGTGAGTGACAGAGACACCAGTGCCAGGTCAATAACACTGTTTTCGTCATCTGGACGACTTGCTGTCCTAGTGATACAGCCAATTTTGATGCAAACAAGGTCACTGGTTTCAAGTGCCTCTTCGAACGCCTTCCCCTGTTTGTTGAAGGGAATGTTACCACGTGATTTGCTCTTAGTGTTGAAATCGCCACAGAAATTTGCATTCCTCTCGTGACATATTATTTCACTCAAACACTGCCATCTCTGGAAATTCACACTCGCGTTACAGGCATAAACATTCACCATCACGAATGGTAGATCGGAGTGAACTCTAATAGCCTGTAACTGCATCTCGTCACTGTCCCACCTGGACATGTCGAGCTCTGAAACAACAATAACTATCTCGAATCAGAATCGCCACTAGCAGGTGTCGCCTGTTGTAAAAACATTTGAAGCCGGCTATATGGAGTGTATTATTAACGCCCAAGACGTCTCCTGAAGCGCAATAATATCGTTACTGTATGCTAGGGTTTCCAAACTTGGGCCTCGTTGTTTAGCGCTGGCACAATTCAAATATAGAATACGCGTGTACATTAGGCCTAGTCGGTCACATTTGCGTCTGAGGCGTCTGGCACCGGCCCGTCTGCCGTGTCGCTTACGTCGTGGACCGCGCCGCCGAATCGGTTTGTTCACGCTGTGTACGGGACACAAACGCTGGTCTGCCATTTTGAAGACACCAGAAAAACCACACTGTAACCCAACACGCTACGGAAAACACTCAAGGAATGATTCGTTCAGATGCACGAAACTCCGTAGCACCGGCGAAAATCTTGAGAGGAAACTCCTGGTTTACGTCCTAGCGCAAAAGTCACACGCACGATATGAAATTATCCATCTCCTACGCAAAAAATTGAACGGTTTCCATACAACACAACCACCTGCCGCCATATTGAAACCGGAAGCTAAATACTATTGCTAATAGTATGGCTAATAATACCATATACACAATAAAGATATTGATACAGTGCTAGTGATGGATCAAGAAAGCGATGGATAGACAACATCGAGGATTCTCTAAAGCAACCAAGACTACGAGGAAAAGAGACATCATCCATCAAGTTCTAAATAATCGTAAGTAAAATGAAGTAATTTAGCAAATTTTACGCTATGGATTATGTTTGGTAACGCTGCTTGCTTCATAGTTTTGAGACCAATAAAAACAATAAGATTGATGTGGTCATTATCTCACATAGGACATTTCCTGGCACCCATTTTAAGCTGGATAGACCAGGAAGCTCAGGTAAATGGAAAATGAAAATCGCTTCCTAGAAACGATTCGACAAAGTAACCGCTGGGCCGATCGTCAAATATGCTAGCTGCTGTGCTACCGCTGCTTTCCTAGACGACAGACAATAGTATATAGCAACAAGAAGATGTAGATTGATATCACACATTTGTTCTTTTCTTTCCTTTCTATGCACTCACCAGTTAACGTTATGTAAAGTGTAATTTAACTAACAACATTACATATTAAGTACTTTCCTGTTTGCGACAATATTCAGACAAATGTTACATGAAAACGGAAGTCACGTATGCCTCTGTACATTGTCCCAATTAGGGAAGTACTTAAGCATAATATTTTCAAGATCTTTGAGGCAGCATGTCAGTGACACCCCTTCCTGAAACAAGGTGTATAAATATGTTCCATTGCTAGAAACAATTACTGCTTAACCATGATGCCAATGATGAACACATATTGTCTGCAGATATTGAATTAAAGGTAATAAATAGCAATTATTCCACAAACACTGTCTGTCTGTCTGTCTGTCTGTCTGTCTGTCTGTCTGTCTGTCTGTCTGTCTGTCTTTTCACACTATCATTACACGCAGTAAATGATAGGAATGAGAAGAAATTAAGCAGAGAGTACAGATATGTTGGAAAGCTTTTTATAGTCCGTTTCGTGTGTCTTCTGTTTCTTTTACAGCCAGTCATTTTTATGCCGACGTTTCTAGATTGAATGTTATCAAGCTGTCTAGCATCTTTTCTCTTGGCCTCCCCTTACCTCTCCACCCTTGCGAGCTTCAGGTTGCGACGATACACTTTAGCTGTCCACTTCTCATAACGTCAACAAAGAATATGGACTGACTTCTTTTACTGCGAGTAATCAGTTCTCTTTGTGAGTTAATTTCTTTTAAGATATATTCATCGCCCTTTATATCTGTGCATAGTGTTCTCATTCTTCTCCTGTAAAACCACATCTCCACGGGGATTCCTCACATAATTTCTCACTTGTCTGCTAATTGTATTTTATTTGATTCCGTGGGGTGGGGTAATCCGCGGGGGAGGGGGGTATGGGTGTCAGGCATTGGTAGTACCTTTGGTAAGGATGGCTGTCATTCCCTTTTCAAGGGACCATCCCCCACAAGTCCAAGCCTGACATCCATCATGCGACAGCGGCCACCCCCCGTGCAACAGCTGTGAGATGCTGGCTAAACCAGGCGTGGGTAGCTGATTTGGTGTCAAACTGATCGGTGAATTAGGGTGTGCCTGCCCAGCATGTGAAGACAGGATTCGGCAGACTGCGCGGAAGAAATCATTCCTGATTCAACGGGCAAGGCGGCGTTTACCTGCAAAGCATTGGAGAACTTAATGAGCACGGCAAAGCACGTAGAGCGCCCGAGTCATCCACTTCACCTGTAGTCGTCTCTAGTCGTCTTGACTTGTCATGCCATTAGACTCAGATGGACTCAGGCTAGAGGGTGAGGTCGACGAATTGCGTAACTCTTCCTCACTTTAATCAAATTCATCGCGCAAGACATTGTCAATCCAACGTCATATATCAACAGCGACACCGTCAGAGAGCTCCTATTTGCTGATGATTGCGCTCTATATGCCAACTCAGAGGCAGACATGCAACACAATGTTTCAGCTTTCTCACATGGTTGTGCCAACTTTAGGCTTAATATCAACTTGGAGAAGACTGTAGTTATGTACCAGCCAGCTCCAGGGAATAATAGCACTGTGCGAATATCAAAGTGAATGGTCATAGACTAAGTGTTGTGGACAAATTCACCTATCGTGGCAGCACTGTGTCACAAGCTGCCACAATTTATGACGAAGTGAATGCAAGAATTTCCAAGGCCAGCGCGGCCTTTGTCGGACTCTACAAGAATGTATGGGACAGAAACGGATTAAGCCTGCAAACAAAGCTGAAAGTCTACAAAGCAATTGTATTATCCACACTGCTATGTTTGTGAAACCTGGACTGTTTATCAGTGACATGCTAGGAAATTAAACCACTTCCACACAGTCTGCCTTAGGAAGCTACTAAGATTAAATTGCAAGACAAGATCCCAGACACTCGAGTCCTAGAAAGAGCGTCCATGCCCAGTATCCACACTATACTAATGAAGAATTAGATTCGCTGGGCAGGTCACTTAACTCGCATGCCAGATCACCGGCTTCCTAAGCGAATTTGTTACGGCGAGTTGCGTTGCGGTAAACGCTCCCAAGGCGGCCAGAGGAAACGCTTTAAAGACACACTGAAAATCTCACTGAATGCTTTTGGAATTCATCATAACACCTGGAAGGCTGCAGCCAGAGATCGAAATTCGTGGCGTACATCATTACGCAAGGATACAGTCACGTGTGAGACAACCAAAACTGCAAGAGCTGTGGAGAAAATACAGGACAGAAAAACCACTGCAGGAAATTCTCCCCCAGAAACGTCAAGAATTCTTTGTCCACATTGTCAAAGAACATTTCGAGCCAAAATAGACCTTATGAGCCATCTTAGACCTCACGGCTCCATACCTTCAATCCCACTGGATGAAATGAATGGTGATCATCATTCTTGATGGACAAACAACAACAACATTAAATTCCGTCCATCAGAATTGACTTATTTATTACAGCTCTTCACCACGACTAACACATATATATTGCAGAGAATATTCTTCATCATGTGATATGCTGCTTTTCGATGGGCTATTCCCCATTAAACTTCCTTAATAATCTTCCATCTGCTGTGATTAAAGTACTCAAATGCATTGACTTGTTTCAGGGTGGTTCCGTTCACTTTGATGGTTTATATCGGTTTACTTTATTTTCTGTTATTCAGATTATGTCCTTTATTTTAACTGATTTAGTGCCAAAGGATAATCTATCGGCAAATGTGACCTCCCATTTAGACAAAAGGACGTTATATCGCCATACTAGGGTTATCGTTTTATTTTTGTTGTTTCGTATATATTCCGCAAATTCAATGCTCAGGCAACAAATATTTAGACTAATAGTACTTGCCATTTCATTGCGTACCATGCCTGGTCAATACCTACTTTTTATTTGGCACTGAATCAAGTTCTGTTGCAATGATATCCATCAATTCTTGTAACTAACTGCGTGTTATTTTCTGCGACCATAACCATATCAACAGAATAACACAGTGACACAAACTCTTTTGTACCAAACAAAGATTGGTTGTTGTCTAGGGTCTAATGTTTCTACTATCTCACTGCAGAGTGGAAGCTGAGCTTGCCACCTCTCTCACACCACCAGTCCTCACTGCAGCACACATCCACGAGTCAATTAACAAGAGTTAATTTGCGCACATCAATTCCTTTTAATGACGAATGAACACGTACACACGTAACATATAAATCCAGGAACAATAATTCTCTCAGAATATATTCATCACAATTGAACACTTCGAATAACACTGCCTCTCAAGGCCTACTAAATCTCATACCACACGACAGGTATACTAGCCTCTCTCCAGGCCCGACTCAATGTAACCCACTCTGGGTCTCGAATTCCACTCACTATCCTTGGAAAACCCACAGTTCGGAGTTCTCTTCCTAACTCCGTCAAAATTCTTCACTTTCTCAGACCACCGACCTTCTCCTAGTCGGGTCTCAACTCACCTGTCCCCAGTCAGTGTTTTTCACTTTCTTTTCCGTCCTCCCTGGGCTCCCCACCACATTACTCCCCAGCCTAAAACTATCTCTTTCCCAAAATCACACTAGCCAGCTGACTCCTCCTCAACTGCCCCTTAAATCACTGTCTTCTCATTTGCCTCTCCGGGGCACTTATTACTCGGCCCTATTTTACCTCGTGAACTTGTTTATGTGTACCATTGCTATCCAGGACACTGACCTCACTGTCAGTGACCCCAGCCATGTGTCACGCATGCGGTTTATATTATGCCGACCAACCTAAATTCCTAGCATGCCTTGTGTATATCTCATTATTATTTTGCTGCACAAATTGAATAGATCAAGTGATAGTACACACCAATATCTCATAACTTGTTTACAACGTTTAAACGTTCCAATTTGTGTGTGTGTGTGTGTGCCTTTTTTGACGATTCCTATGTTGCCAATACTTTTTCTTTATTATTCTTAGATCTTTACCATCAAGGTATAATATTTTGAACATTTTAATATGTTATTTGTGCTTCACCTTATTAAATGCCATAGTGTAATCGATAAATCAGTTATATATCTCTGTTAATTTCAATCATTACATCGGTCAATGTTCTCAAATTGTAAATGTCATTGTTGGTGCCATTATCTTCTACATATCCACACTGCTTATTTTACAATTTCTTTTTTTATTTTATTTTTTATACTTCTGAGTATAATCCTCATCAATAATTTAGTCACATGATTCATTAAACTAATTGTGCGATGTTCACCCCAATCCGTTGTACCAGATGTCGTTGTCAGAGCTATGACAATTGATTTCATGAGATCATCAGGTATATCCACTGTTATAGATAGCATTCAAAAGTGAACTTATAGAAACAGCAATCCCGATATCTTGAGTATGTCGTCACATAGGAAACGTTGGTGGGAAGGAGAGCCAGGGGAAGACCAAGAGAGAAGATGTTGGATAAGTTAACACTATGGAATGGAGGGAGATATGTATTACAATTGATTGGCAGCACCAGAGACAGGGAGTTGTGGACAGACATGATCATTAACGCTACAGGAACCTTAAGAACCAGTATCTATTTATGACCATTTCAGGGTATGCGAAGGATGTCCGATATGGATGTGTCTCATGATTTGTTTTCATTACATAGTGAGGTGATAATGATATTTATAGAAAATATGCCCGAGAATCTTGTTGACGGCCATAACTTAGGTTATGCTGGTGACATCATCGTCTTGATAGCAGCAAATCAGATAGCCCCATGTCATTGGAGGTTAGAAAACAGAATTATTAAATGCTGAACAGAACAAGTTTGAACACATGGCCGTGAATTGTTAATAATTAGTAAACAAGCACAACAATACATAGAAGCTTAGGAGATGTGGTCTTATAAAATAATACCAATAAGTACTTGGACAGAACATAAACGTTTTCAAAGAAGCTAAGACACAAAGCCAACTTATCACAAACATCTGAAAGAGGCAATAACCATTCTTTGGCC
>JACEFZ010013361.1:280000-375000 GCA_014155875.1 Cepaea nemoralis
TTCTTCACAGCTTTTGCAGTCCTGGTTGCCTCACATATGACTGCACCTTTGCGTAATGATGCACGCCACGAATTTCGGTCTCTGGCTGCAGCCTCCCAGGTGTCATGAGGAATTCCAAAAGCATTCAGTGAAATTTTCAGAGTGTCTTTAAAACGTTTCCTCTGGCCACCTTGGGAGCGTTTACCACAACGCAGTTCGCTGTATAAAATTCGTTTAGGGAGCCTGTGATCTGGCATGCGAGCCAAGTGACCAGCCCAGCGAATCTGATTCTTCATCAGTAGAGTGTGGATACTGGGCATGGATGCTCTTTCTAGGACTTCTGTGTCTGGAATCTTGTCTTGCCATTTAATCTTCAGTAGCTTCCTTAGGCAGACTGTGTAGAAGTGGTTTAATTTCCTAGCGTGTCGCTGATAAACAGTCCAGGTTTCACAAGCATATAGCAGTGTGGATAATACAACTGCTTTGTAGACTTTTAGCTTTGTTTGCAGGCTTATTCCAGTTCTGTCCCATACATTCTTGTACAGTCTGCCAAAGGCTGCACTGGCCTTGGAGATTCTTGCATTCACTTCGTCATCGATTGTGGCAGCTTGTGACACGGTGCTGCCAAGATAGGTGAATTTGTCCACAACACTTAGTCTACGATCATTCACTTTGATATTCGGCACAGTGTGATTATTCCCTGGAGCTGGCTGGTACATAACTACAGTCTTCTCCAAGTTGATATTGAGCCCAAAGTTGGCACAGGCATGTGAGAAAGCTGAAACATTATGTTGCATGTCCGCCTCTGAGTTGGCGTATAGAGCGCAATCATCAGCAAACAGGAGCTCTCTGACGGTGCCGCTGTCAATTTTGGTATTAGCTTTCAGCCTTCTGAGATTGAATAACTTTCCATCCATACGGTAGTTGATGTCTATTCCAATGTCGTCGTTCTCGAAGGCATTCACCATGCATACAGCGAACCAGACATTTGTCTTCTTACTTGCAACATTCTTGGTTGTACTGTCCACTTGTTTGTTAATGCCCTCAAGGGGAAAAAAAACATTTTGGTTGTGGCCTTAAACCAAGTTTGCACCTCCTCCGTTACCTCGACGTCATCTGAAACCTCTGACCCCGCATCTCTACATTGAAATGTCCATCATGAATGTCCGATGGCTCCAAGTTTTAACGATAGGCTGGATGTTTCATATTTTTACATGTACTTAATCGTCGGCCGGTCTCTCTGGCTGAGGGTTTACAACACTTTCTCCGTAATCCCGTTTATCACGCAGTCTCGTAGCGGGAGAGAACTGGGAGCGGTTCGACCCCCGCTGGTGACTTGCGGGATACTGAGCCGGCTGCTCAGAAAGCAATGGCAAACTACTGAGCGTAATCTTGCCAAGAAATCAACAGACAGCTTAAAGATGCTGGTGTAGACAGCGATGTCCTGTAAAGGATATGTAAAAAAAAAAAAAAAAAAACTTAATCGTCGAGTAACGTGGGGATAAACATACTCCATATTGATCAATATCAGTGACTATGTATTGACTATTTCAGCCAATGTGTTATTCGTTTATTCACTCAAAATGATATATAACCCGACGAGATGCAGCGAAATATTCCAGGCAAGACATAGTGCAAAGTATTGATGCTGGCATCTATGTTTAAATTAACTAAGGAAAAACGTTGTTTTGAATTACTGTAAAAGTGCCGAATATCACCCGTTCTGATGCAGGTGTTGGTGTGTAACTAGTGTAACCGTGATGACCTAATCCTTTGCCTTAAGTCTAACAGCCAAGACTTGTTGGTTTATATCCAAGAAAACGCGACAGACAAAAAGAAGTAAATATCTGCAGGACAAACAAGGCTGAAATATCACATGTTTAATAACTAAATATAGATACCTGACAAATGTAAGTGTGGAACTGGTAAAGAGACAGGCAGATATGTGTAATAGGAGTGTCCAATACATGGAGAACAGGGCAAATTATGTTGTTTTAAACTGTTACATTTGAGAACACACTCCATGGAGATGTCTGCTTCTTTTCATAGTGAGGTCTGAAGGTGGAAAATTAAAAACAAGAGGAAGAAGTATCAGAGACTATCGGAAGAAACATTGCTTCTCAAAAGGAAACCAAGTCAGCTATATCCAACCTGTTCGTTCCCTTTTTATTAAAAATAAAGAAATATGCACTTACATATGCATATACGTGTGTGTGTTAAGTGTGTGCATGTGATATATAAAATGCGTGTGTTAGAGAGTGTGTATGTGTGTATGTACTTGGATCACAACGTGACCTTGTTCCGCCCGTACGTGTATTGAAAATGTTGAAAGCATCATTGGAGACACATTGTATTAATTTACAAACTCCTTAGTCAGCGGACTACATTCTCAGAAGATATTCGAACCATTTAGTATGTTGTCTCTCCGAAAATTTATTGATGAGCCGACACCTCTGATGATTTTAATGTCATTATTTCTAATTATGCACGTCTAGAGAAACCGACAGTTGTTCTCAAGTTGTTCACCTAATGCGTTTTAGACCGCGTTTGAGTCCTAGCAGCAGTCTTGTTAGAAATGTGTCATTTATCATTTATCGTTGGATTACTTTACAACATATAACATTAATACAAACTACTAACATGTTCATTAGTTTACAGCTTCTATCATTAATACACACTACTTACATTTTCATTACAGGGTCTGTTATTTTAGCCAGGGGGATTGTGACGTGTGGATTTTTAGGGTCTATTGTCGGCCTAAGTGTCCTCGTTGTCTACTATGTCAAACATATTCGCTTGGACACAACTGAAAGAAACTTACCCAGCGCCACCGCCTTCCTCTTCATCATTGGAGGTATCAATGGGTTTCATTTCATTTGCATATATGTTTGTACGTGTTTTTGTTGTTGTTGTTTTTGTTGCTTTCTAATGAATTGGAATTGAAACATCGTATTGTGTATGTACTTATTAAATGTTCTTGTCATTAAGGGGTAACAATATTGCAGAAGATCTCCAACGGCTCATAGATTGTTTTGCAGCCACCTGCAAAGACTTTGGGCTCATCATCTCTTTGGCCTTCCTCTTCCTCTCTTCCCAGGCATATACCCCTCCATTGTTGTTCTCTCCAAACTTTCATGACATTTCAATTAACCAAAATATTTCAATTTTCTTTGTTTTATCGTCTTTAATAGCCAACCCTCTTCAATATTAAGCTCTTGAAGTATGGATGCATTTGTTCTTTTCTTTACCAAAGATATTCTTAAAACTCGTCTATAACATTTATATTCAACGGCATTTATGCGCTGTTCAGCTTGTTTAGTAAGTTTCCAGGTTTCACAGGCAATGGGAAAATGCATGCACTTAAAAATCTAAGTTTTCTAGTTCTGTCTGTACCAATCCATAATTTATTCAGTTGTTTTAGCCTGTGAAGAGCAATTGATAGTCGTTGTTTAATTTCTTTCATTGTGTCACCGGTGTTGGTAATCAATGACCCGAGATATTCAAAATTTCCCACCACCTCCAATTTTTTCTCATTGACAAATAATTCTTTCTCCATAGTGTTTTTTTTAAAATCTGTATGCATTATCTTTGTTTTTGCTATGTTAAGATATAAGTTGTGATTTTCACTATTCAATTGGGTTGAAGCTATTAGGTTTTCTATACCAGTCTGTGTTGTGGATAGCAATACTGTATCATCAGCATAAAGAATCTCTGGTATGTCATGACCACCGATATGTAGGGCATCAAAAAGCTCCCTGTTTATATCATCTCTTACATTTCTCATTATATTTTCGGCGTACAGGTTAAACAAATAGGGGACACATCCCTGACTGACTCCTTGCTAGATGCCAAACCAATCTGATGTCTCGCCATCTATTCTAACCGCTGCTTGTTGGTCTAGATAGAGCATTCTTATGAGTTGTATTACATATGGTGGAAAGCCCATATTTCTCGTAATTTCCCAATGTTTATGATGTTGTACACAGTCAAATGCCTTTGAATAATCCACAAAACATGGGAATAGGTTTACATTAAATTCTCTGCACTGGTGCTCCCCCATCAATCAAAATTTCTAATTACGAAATGAAGGTTGTCCATGAGTTTGCGTATTTTGGATAATCTTTCATTAGAGACAGAAATCGGCGGACGCATTGGAAAGGCAGCCACAACACTTTCCAGGCTAACTAAAAGAGTTTGGGAGAATAATAGACTACCAGAGCGTACAAAAGTTCAAGTATATAAAGCTTGTGTTGTTAGCACACTACTGTATGGGTCTGAATCCTGAACCTTGCACTCACAACATGAAAGAAAGTTGAATTCCTTCCATATGAAATGTGTGAGACGTATCCTGGGCATATCGTGGAAAGACCACACAACAAATAAACACGTGCTTGAAAGAGCGAATATTACCACAGTGCACTCCCTCCTCAAGCAGAGACGCCTCCAATGGTTGGGCCATGTATCTCGAATGGAGGATGAACGTATTCCCAACGATCTCCTATACGGAGAACTAGCCACAGGGAAGAGGTCAATCGGAATCCCCCAAATGCGATATATCGATGTGTGTACATAAGATATAAAACCCTTTGGCATAGATCCAGACATGTGGGAAAGAGTTGCAACGGACAGATTTTCCTGGAGAAGAGATGTACGAAACGGAATGGTGCTCTTTGAGCGCAATCTGATCCAGCAAACTGAGGATAAGGGGCACAGGCATAAAATGCAGTCGCTTACTGCGGGACCTGCTTTGTCTTACAGATGCGGAAACTGTGTTAGAGATTGTCACTCTCGCATTGGACTATACAGTCACCAGCGGTGCTGTCAGGTCCTCGCCAGCGGCACAACTCTATAGTCCTTCAGGAGTGAAACAGGCCTACTACTACTATTACTGCTACTACTGCTACTACTACTACTACTACTACTACTACTACTACTACAACTACTACTACTACTACTACTATTACTACTACTACTACTACTACTACTACTACTACTACTACTACTACTATTACTACTACTACTACTACTACTACTACTACTACTATTACTACTACTACTACTACTACTACTACTATTACTACTACTACTATTACTACTACTACTACTACTACTACTACTACTACTACTACTATTACTACTACTACTACTACTACTACTACTACTACTACTACTACTACTACTACTACTACTACTGACCCTAGATACACAATTATATCTATATATTTCAGCCTGTTTCCATTTGCTGTCAATGTAGGTGACGAGTATAGTTTTTCCTAAGGTTCGTTTTTGTGGCTTTATTCAATATATATATATCATGCAGATGACAATGGCGGTGTAAACCGCGTTCGATTAGATTCGGAGATTTAATATGTGATTTGTGCGTGTTTCTTTACATCATTCTGTTCAAATAACGATGAACATACGACAGGTCCAGCAAGCAGGTAGGGAATTTATTTTTTCAACTACTATTGCTCAAGAATTATGGAGGAAATTGAAAGAAAAACGCAACTCTATCAGCGTTCACGCCGGAAACACACCGAATCCGGAAAACAAGCGACCAACAACAGTTTAATTTCGAAGGAGATATTCGGGACTTGGAATGTTACTGTGCTAGGAAATTAGGAACCCGCTTTCGTAGAGTTTATGACAATATCAAATATTCGAATATTAGGACTCGCAGATACAAGGAAAACGGGGAAGAACACAAAACGAACACATGAAGGTTACACTCTTATATGGAGTGGCGTCGACCAGTGAGCTACAGCTAAACATGGAGTGGGATTTTTGTTACACCCAGACAAAGCGAAAGCCATTATCAACACTAAAGTTATATCGGAAAAGATAATACTAGTACAGATCAAAGAAGGAAATAGAACAACAACTTGTATACAAACATATGCCCCATGTAACGACAGTTACATCGACGAAGACAAAGACGAGTATTTTGATAAACTTGCAGACACGTTAAATAATGTCAGGGAGACAGATGGATGGGTGATTTTAACGGACGAAGAGGCACACGAAGAACACCGTGGGATTAATGCATTCAGCGACACAGAGACTGAATGTAACAGCAATGGTCAACATCTACTCAACATTTGCTCTGAACACGGACTAATAATAGCAAATAGTTTTTTTTCTTTTTCTGTCAACATCGTCGTAGCCACACCAAAACCTGGTATAAATGGAATGACATAGATCAAGCATCTCAAATTTACTTTATTCTACTTAGGAAATCAGACATAGGACTATTATTAGATTAAAGAGCACTCCAAAATACAGACGTTGATACTGATCACAAACCAGTCATAATAAAAAAGATTCCAACATACGGGAAAATAAGAAACAAAAAGGTTACAACACAAGTCATCAATTATATGAGGCTGCATAAAAATACGGTTAAAGACGAATTCAATCAAGAACTCAAAAAACGACATAAGAACATCCCTGATGACCACTCAAGCGTAGATAAGGAATAGGCAATTTTCAAGGCTGCCATACTCGACAAAATGGAAAATAAATGCGGGACAAAGAAATTAGAGCAGGACAAAAGATTAAGAACCGCTTGGTAGAACAACAAAGTTAAAGATAGCATATTCAAGAAGAAGGTAGCGTTCAACAAATGGATCACAACCAAATCTGAACAAGACTATGTTACTTATAGAATAGCACGACGAAATGCCAAACGAACAATTAGAGCATCTAAAGATGAATCCTGGAGAATATACGGTGAACATATGGCGACCCTTAGCAAAGACAACCCAAGAGAATTTTGTAAACGTATCAATGCAATGAGAAACAGAGATGCATGCTACAACCCAACCACCATCATCAACAGCAAAAGACGTATACCATTATTTTATCCACAAAAAAGACTAGCAAAGTGGGCAGAATAATTTCAAGAACCACTAAACCCCACACATAACATAGAAAACCTAACTTTTGTGCCTAAAAGTCATGAACAACAAAAACCAAATTGCATACCTGATTGATTGATTGATTGACTGACTTAGGAACCGACATCACAGCATTCGGGACATTCCCATAAGCGCTCCGTCCCCATCCTCAGCAGCCAGCGAAGAGTTCCAACACTAATAGTTCCAGTTTCATACCTGCAGAAGTCACAACAGTTATACAGAAAAGTCCTAAAAACAAATCACCGGGTCCAGATTAAATAACCGCAGAATCTATTCAGGCCTGTGGGAAAACATGTGTTTAATGGCTGACAAGACTTTTTAATATAGCATGGGAAGAAAGAACAATTCCAGATGATTGGCAACAGGCAATAATGTAACCGAGATGGAAAAAGACTGGCAATATGAGAGAGTGCGAAACATACAGAGGTATATCACTCCTGAGCCATATAGGGAAAATGTACGCAAATCTATTGGAACAAAGAACTAGACCCACAGTTGAACAACAGTTAAGCACAGTACAATTCGATTATCGGAAAGGTAAAAGTTGCAATTATGCACTATTTACACTTAGACAAATATGTGAAAAAACTATTGAATATAGTGATCAGCAAATTATTGTGTTTGTAGATCAGGAAAAAGGCTTTCGATAGAGTCGACAGATACAAATTATGGATCATCCTTGGAGACTATGGGATACAAGGGCAACTGCTAGAAAACATCATAGCCATGTATCACTCGAGCCGAAATGCAGCAAGAACATAAGAAGGTATATCAGATATGTTAACAGTCATACGGGAGTGAGACAGGGGTGTGTGCTCTTTCCTTTGCTATTTAATATCTACATGGACAGAATATCCAAAGAAGCAAGTCTTGAAAGAACAGATTCAGAAAATTTAGAACTCTTTACTCCAGATGAAACAACTGACCCACAGGAAATAAATGAACTTCTATTTGCAAACGATCAGTGCATGTTTTACAGCGATGAGGGCAGACTACAAAATCATATTACTAATCTGAGTTCAACCTGCAGCAGATACAATATGAGTATAAACACGGCCAAAACCGAAGTAATGCAAGTTAGCAGATCGCCAGGCCCACTAAGTATACAGATAAATAACACGCCTCTGAAACAAGTTAAAGAATTCAAATACCTTGGAAGTATGATCACAGAAGATGGCAGATTGGACAGAGAAATCGAAATCAGATGTCAAATAGCTAGTGCACTTACATATAAACTATCACCCTTACTGAAACATCCACATATACCCATGTCCGCAAAACGACAGATAAAAAACAGCATATTCACACCAACCCTATGCTACCAATCTCAAGCTTGGACTTTATCCAAATCACACTTTCGCAAAATCAACACCTGCGAGTTGAGATGCCTGAGGAGAGCTGCGAACTTAACAATCCGAGACCGAGTAAAACATGTTGTTATCAGACAGACAGTGGGATCAACACCTTGTGCCATATTTATTGAAAGACAGAAGATCAAGTGGTGTGGGCATGTGGTTAGAATGCAACACCAACAACTACCATCACTGGCCTTACATCAAAGATCATCTGCGACGAGACCAAGAGGACGTTCAAGAAGAAAATAGATTGACGACATCAAAGACATTGTGCAGTCTCACGGAATGACACTATCCAGTGCCACCCTCCGGGAGCTGGAGCGCAAATTATTCCTCCCCACGACGCTTGACGGCAGAAGTGGATGATGATGATGATGATGATGATGATGATGATGATGATGATGATGATGATGATGATGATGATGATGATTGATTCATTATTTTTTTTTTAAATTATTTATGTTATTCGTTATCAAACTGCAGCTAAAAAATATATATTAAATCTGGTCTTATGTGCTGCTAACACATGGTATCTTTCATTTTGTCACAATTGCCTTTAATGCATTTGTATTTTATATCTTAGCACTACTGGCTCTGACTGGCGCCATTGTCTTCGCTACACGATGTAAGCGTGATATAGAATCGGTGCTTACGCCTGAAAATACTCCCCTAGTCTTGGGTTACTCCTTCCCATTGACCGTTGTTGGCAGCATCATGTCTATTGCTGCTGGAATTCTTGCAGTTATCCATCGAACGGGATTACAGAACTAATACCGTATTTTACACCAGCATTCATGTCATTCTCCTGGTCTACTAATTATACCGATGAATAGTAAACCTATGAAACACGTTCAATCAATCAATCAATCAATCATGTGCCATGCCGGAAAGCGTGGGCGGTCATGACTCGCCATTTCACTCGATCACCACTGTTAAAGAATTCAAATATCTTGCAAATATAATCACAGGAGATGGCAGAAGGGACAGATAAATCGAAATCATATATCAACTATCACCCATGCTGAAACATTCGCAAAAAGTCAGATAATAAATAGCGTATTCACACCAGTCCTATGCTACCAATGTTAAACTTGGACATTATCCAAATCACCCTTACACAAAATCAACACCTGTGAGATGAGATGCTTGAGGACAGCTGTCAAAATAACTATCCCGGACCGAATAAGACATAATGTTATCAGGCAGACAGTGGAATCAACACCTTGTGTCGCATATATTGAAAGGCAGAAGATCGAATGGTTCGGCCATCTCATTAGAATGCAACACCGTCGACAAATAGCATTGGCCTTACATCAAAGAAGATCTGCTATGAGAGCAAGAGAACGTCCGAGAAGAAAATGGATTGACAACAGCAAAGACATTGTACAATCACACAGATAAACACTATCCAGTGCCACTTTCGGGCGCATGAGCGCCAACTAGTCTTACCCAAGGAAGCTTGATTGCAAAAGTGGAAGATGATGATTATGATGATTAATGTCGTTTATGGGAGTTATATTTTATGATTTGAATGTGATTGTCAGTTATTAGACGTGAATATTGGCTTTTTAGAACGTAATCTTTTACTTGTAATGTTACTATTCAAGTTAAGACACCGCTTGAAAATTGTCGGCGATCTCTGATGTCATGCCTAAATAATAGACATAATCTTTATACATATAATGGATTAAATGTCGTTCAGGGAAGTGCTACTCACATATAATGGAACTTGAGCTTCGTGTTCAATATTTCCATTGTAGCTGCCTCGCTGGTTTTGGTGTGACGGATAGGGCGTCACGCTGACAATGGCATGACAAGGCCAGACAAGGCTCAATGTCAGCTCCCGTGGTCCCCTACGTGAGGGGAAGTCATGCCACCAGTTCCTATGTGCAGTCATCATTATCATCAAGTGCTGGCGTAGGCGTTCATGTCTCTCCACTGATCTCGGTCTATGGTGTTTTGGACCAATTACGCTGATGTTATTCATCTATGCCACGGTCTCAATCTATCCAGCATCATTTATCTTGCTTTTCCTCTCTTCCTCTTGATCTTTCCAGTCATCATAATGTTCACCAATGCTTTTCTTCTCATCACACAACAAAAGAAAGTTGTTTGTGTCATTCTTATTGTTGAATATACTATTTTAGTTTCATTAGCACTTCCTGGCAACCGAAGAAATTCGCAACATTTACCGCAGGAACTACATCTCAGTTGCTTCCAAGTTCTTCCTAATTTGTTCATTCGAAGATTCATTGTCATACAGCAAAACAGCTTCTATTTGGCATTTCATCACTTTCTTTCTTACATTTAATAGTAACTTATTGCACAAGATACCTTTCATTTTCTGAAATGCAGCTTTTGCTTGCCCTATTATGTTCTTAATCTACGTTGTGCATCTTCCATCTGATGTTATAAATGCCTCTAGGTATCTAAAATTATATACTTGGTTAAGAATTGTCCCTTCTATTTCCATTCAACATACACAAAATATGAAGGTCCTAGCACTTAACATGCCCAGAGCACGGTCCTGTTACGGGAGTTGTTTGTATTTATTTTGTTTGTTAATTTCCGCTGAATGCTTTTGTACTATGCGTCTTTTATATTTTTAACCACAGTAGATGAGTTATGCCAATTTTAGGAGTCAAGTCACGATTGTTTCCCACACTATGTTTGTTGTTTGAATTGTCATTGTCAAGCGAGGAGAAATACTGACCATATGTAGCTAACAATTGGGTTAAAGTCCCTTCCTCGGATATAAAGGGTTAAAGTTATAACTAAAACAGAATGCAATACAGCTGAATTGAACTAAAAAAATTATGTGTGCTACTGATACTGTTAAATGATTGTGATATTAAAATATTTAATACATTTAAGATGATGCACACCTTCTTTTCGCTCAGAAACCTGAATTTAGGTCAAACAAAATCACAACATGTGACTGAGTGACAGAGTGACTGAGAAGCTCGACGGACACAAAGCACACACAGACACAGGCAAACGTTCCCAAAGTAGTCTTTATCATCTGAACGATAAAAAACGAAACAATAACAATATACAACAAATGAACAACAGTGAGTAGCACTTTCCTGAACGACATTTAATCCACGAAGTTGGTAAATAAAACAAACTCACAGAGAGAAGACGTCTAATCCACTAAGTTGGTAATAAAAACACTCAAAGAGAGAAGACATTTATTAATTAAACTATGTCTATTCCAACAGAACAGAAAATAAAAACTCAAAGAGTTTCTTTCAACGATGTCTAATACAGAAGAATGGGAAGTAAACACTCAAAGAGTTTTTTTTTAAATCTAATCCAGAAGATTAGGAAATAAATATGTATTTGTGATGTGCTCGCTCTATTTGAGAATTAGCCAAGACTGCCAAATACCTTGGTACGGATGTTTGTCTCTGTATTGTCGTTCAGTCCTCATTTGACAAAGCATAAGGCGATGTAGTAGGATATGTTCAGCTGACAATCCTGTCTTTTCACGTGTGCATTGGTGTAATATAATCAATTTAACTATTAAAAGTTAATTTCATATCTGTTTACAGGGCATCGAAGTCAACCCCAGCATATTTTAGCTGTTTGTGATCTCTTTGCAAGGTTACGTTCAGTAGTTTGCCATTGCTTTCTGAAAGACCGGCACACATACCATTTCGTAAAACCAATACAAGGCAGTCTTCTGCCAAATCGCCCGCAGCTATGTTTCGAGCATGGTATGTGGGATTACTAAGTGCGTTCGTAAAACCTTCGCCACGGAGCAGGTAATTTAGGTCATCGTCATTGGCACCTTTCCGTCTTGACAGACGATAGTTAGTTTGGTACATTGTGCTTCAAAAAGGCTTAATAACTACGATCCATGGCGGTGGTGAGTGTGGCTGGTAAGGCCAATTCTTGCTGCAAATGTTTGCCCACAGTAGGTGCATGTGAAAACATGGTCATTTCCACCATTGTGCACCATCTTACGTCTCTCACGCTCTGTGTGTGCTTTATCTGCAATCATTTTCTCCTTTGTCTTTATTCCATTTCTGATAGTTGCCCTCCATGCAACACGTTCAGCGGCGACTTGCTCCCAATGTGCATTATCAATGCCTGTATCAATCATGTCCCGCTTACACACATCTTTGTATCGTAGTAGAGGCCGACCCTGAGATCTCCTACCCGTCTGTAATTCACCAAAAAAGATGTCCTTTGGTATTCTACCATCATCCATCCTCCTAACATGTCCTATCCATCTAAGTCTACAAAGACTAAGCATGGAATACACCGTCACTCAAACTTATCTTTCCAATACTTCAGTATTTGTGATTTTGTCTTGCCACTTAATACCAAGTATTCTTCGCAGACACTGCGTTTGAAAGCTGTTTAAACGTTTCTCTTGGTAATTTAAGTATTAATTACATAATTTTGTATACATTTATGTGATTGCATTGATGTGAATCTTGTAGTATTTCACGTGCATTGCTTCATCAATCGAGGCTGAGATATAATGTTACACATTCCTTTAGTGTTCTGGCCCAGGAGCGGGACAAATGCACACATCTACAAAAACTGAACACCGAGGGAAAGTATTCCATAAACCATATTTACATGACGGAAAAGGAAGTGCTTTGTCACGAGCAACTCACAGTAGGATTTAGGAGCAGTGAAGACATGGTTCATGAATTATGTGGCAGGGGACGACAAATGCAATTGGTAACAGAGGACATAGAGATCGCAATCTTGACTACTGGAATGGATTAGGCGTGACCATTGTCACGGGAACAAGATGGTTTTCACGTAGTTGCGGATGAGAATGGTGTTCTGCAAGGTCTTGCTGAAATATTATATGTGAGATATTTTACTGTATGTAAAACAATGCTGATTAAGAAAAATAGCCTGCTGTATGACGAAGGAGTGACGAACGCAATTCGCAATTTCCGATTACCGCATTCGGAACACGGCTGCAGGGCGATTCGGAAGCAGACCACCTTGCTCTTGTGTTCATACAATGGTATGAATGTCGGTTGTTCAGAAAGCAATGGCAAATTACTGAACGTGAACTTGCCAAGAAATCACAAACAGCCAAAGAATGCTGGAGTTTACCGGTACGTTCTGTAAACGACATGCAACTAACATTTAAATAATAATAATAATAATAATAATACTCCATTGTCAGTTATTTAGTTGCGCTCTTGTATACCGACCAGTGTTCGTGGGTTCACATCCTTCTGAGTGCTTTAGAATTTGACTCCAGGGTTCACTCAGACGGATAAATACTTCATGAAAGTTCCAGTCGTCGGCGTGATTCTGTAAGTCTGAGCGCATTTGGTACACGATATTGGTCTAATGACTTATGCCCAGTTCGCCTCAAGGTATATACAAATAGTCCATTACTTACTTTATTCATCATTATCGTCATCATCATCATCATCTTCCACTTCTGCCGTCAAGCGTCGTGGGGAGGAATAATTTGCGTTCCAGAGCCCGGTGGGTGGCGCTTGATAGTTTCATTCCGTGTGATTGTGCAATGTCTTTGATGTCATCAATACATTTTCTTCTTGGGCGTCCTCGTGGTCTCGTCGCAGATGATCTTTGATGTAAGGCCAGTGATGGTAGTTGATGGTGTTGTATTCTAACGACATGGCCAAAGCACTTTCAATAAATGTGGCACAAGTTGTTGATCCCACTGTCTGTCTGATAATAGCATTTCTTACTCGGTCTCGGATTGTTAAGTTGGCAGCTCACCTCAGGTATCTCATCTCGCATGTGTTGATGTTGCGAGAGTGTGATTTGGATAAAGTCCAAGTTTGACATTGGTAGCATAGGGTTGGTGTGAATATGCTGTTTTTTATATGTCGTTTTGCGGACATGGGTATATGTGGATGTTTCAGTAAGGGTGTTATTGGATATGTAAGTGCACTAGCTTTTTGATATCTGATTTCGATTTCTCTGTCCAATCTGCCATCTTTTATGCTAATACTTCCAAGCTATTTGAATACTTTAACCTGTTTCAGAGTTGGGCTATTTATCTGTATGTTTAGTGGACTCGGCGTTAAGCTAACTTGCATTACTTCGGTTTTGGCCGTGTTTATACTCATATTGTATCTGCTGCAGGTTGAACTCAGATTATTAATATGATTTTGTAGTCTGCCCTCATCGCTGTAAAACAAGCACTGATCGTCTGCAAATAGTAGTTCATGTATCAGTTATTTCATCTTTACTGTACTTACTATATGTCTAATATGCCACTTGTCATTGACACGCTATCTTTATGTTAGTTTGTTTCTGTTTTCTTGTTCTCATGTCGTGGAATTATGTCGTTAACTTACGTGTTGTATTCAAGTTAGTTTGTAACTGTTTCACTTGGTTTCACTGCATACATTTTTAATACAAATAAAACGGAAACGAGATAGATGGAAATGTTGTCTTTGCGAGCATTTGTAACTATTAATAATTTCTTGTCTTCATGCCATACATTTTTAATAAAACAAATAAACTTAATGAGATATGTGTGTTGTTATTTCTGACTGTATGTTTTACAACATCTGCCACTTTCATATTGTCGAGAACATAGGGAACATCCGTGAGGTCAGCAAAGAGGTCATACATAAATAAATGCATATAAATATCTTGCGACATTTATAAAACAAACTACTGCATACTGTAGTGAAGAACATAATTACGTGAACGTGGAGACTTAGTAGAGCACGTCCAATAGAGAAATACGATGATGACAACGAAGGAGCTCCTACAGGTGTAGAGTGACAAACAAGTACAAAAACTGGAAAAAAACAATTTATCGCAGGAACAGGAAAATAAATATAACCAACAAAAATAAGAAGATAACACCAACCAGAAACAAATCTAATAATGACGGAAGAGAAGACGTCCACCAGAAAATTCAACAACAGGCGATAACTGGAGGTGTGTGGAGCCTCCCCATTGATGGTAAAAGAGACGCGCAGGAAACTCTCCGACGAAGTAAAAGAAGAAAGAGTAAAAACCTCTCCCCAACGTTGGATAAGAGGGATACGAAAGTTCCTTTCCTACGCTGGACAAACAATCCTGAAGACCAAACAATCAAAAACAAACTCAAACCATAAAAGACCGGCTATTCCCAGGGCCAACGCAAGAAAACGAAAATTAAAATAGAAATGACAAGCAGTAGAGGGAAACCAAGGATAAATAAACTGATTTTTGACGAGTCCTTCTCAGAATCAGTCCTACAGACTAACCCAAGAAAACGCCAACCGAAGGGGGAACTGATAATATCAACAGAGCAGGGAGAACAGGAACGTAAACAATAAAAGTGTGAAAGACCGCTTCATCACGCAGCAGAAAGGCCACTCATACAGAGCATTAAACAATAAAATACAATATGAAAAGAAACCAACAATAGGAAAATAAATAAACATTCAAGGTAGATTTTAATAATAGAAAAAAAAGACCAACGACAGAATACTAAATATTAAATAATAGGAAAAGTAGAACAATGATAGAACAATAGATAAGTGATATAGAGATAACTAAGGATGACTAAACAGATAAAAACAAAAGTCAGTAAATTTAAAATAATAAAAATAAACCTAATGAAGCCATTGTAGTTAAAAGTATATCCAGTAGCAATGAAGAAAGTATCAAAGATATCGTCAAAGAAGCAGGGAATGAGGGACAACGACAAAGAGGAACCCTGTCAGGCATGCACCGGTTGAAAAAGTCTAACTTACAAAGGGCCATACAAAGATTAAACCGCGTTATAAACCACCTTAATTATAACCAAGTTAAATAAGCTGGTTGAAAGATGCGGAATTTTAAAAAAATAAATAAATAAATTGGATTTCATTGGATATAAAAAAGGGAGATAAGAAGTATACTTGCTATCAATCAATCAATTAATCATGTGCTATGCCGGAAAGCGTGGGCGGTCATGGCTCGCCATTTCACTCGATCACCAGAGTCGTGGATCAGCTCAGCGTTCATGTCTCGTCCATGCCACGTGGCAAAGCCATCCAGGTATTTTCCTCTCGGTCTTCATCTTGGTCTGTTCCCCTCGATCTTGCCAGTTGTCAATAAGTTCTCCAATCCATTTCTTCTCATAACATGTCCAAAGAATTGTAACTGTCTTCGTCTAATTTCTCTAATCAGTCAACGATTTTCATTTGTCTCCTGTAGTACTTGGTCATTGCTTTTTCTATCTGTCCATGGTACTCTTTGCATTTTCCTCAGAAACCACATTTCTGTAGCCATCAAATGTTTTTCAGCTTGACTGCACATTGTCCAAGTTTCACATCCATACAAAAGAACAGGCTCTATGTACCCCCTCAACACTCTTTTTCTCGTTTCAATTGACATCTTTTTATTGGTCAGAATGTTTTTCATCTTGCTAAAGGCTACTTTCGCCATGGCGATTCTTGTTCTAATCTCTTCAAGGCATCTCCCATCAGATGTTATGACTGTTCCGAGATAATTGTATCGATTCACTTGTTGAAGAATATTCCCATTTACTTGTATATTACATTGTGGTACTTCGTTCTTCCTAGTGACGACCATAACCTGTGTCTTCTTACAATTTAATTCCAACCCCAGCTGCTCACTGTGTACAACAACCGCGTCTACTAATTGTTGCAGATCCTGTGCATTGTCTGCAATCAATACTGTATCATCTGCATATCTAATGTTATTGATGTTTCTTCCTCCAATGCTGATTCCATTTATATCTTCTACATTTCTGAAAATATTTTCACTGTAAAGGGAAAAAAAAGATCTGGAGACATTACACATCCCTGCCTAACACCTCTCTTAATAGGTTGATATTGTCTCACTTCATTATCAATCCTTATGGCAGCTTGTTGTTTCCAATATATGTTTTTTATAAGTCTAATGTCTTTCCCATCAATTTGTAGATCTGCAAGCATATCCACCATGTTGACATGTCTAACTCTATCAAAAGCCTTTGTGTAGTCAATAAAGCAAAGATGTATATCCTTGTTTACTTCTATAGCACGTTCAATAACTGTTCGCAGCATATACACAGCATTTACTGTACCCTTTCCTTCTACAAACCCACATTGTTCTTCCCCTATTTCAGGTTGTATTTTCTTCCTCACTCTTTGCATGATAATTCGTAACAAAATCTTTGTGATGTGACTCATTATACTAATTGTTCTATATTGATCACATTCCAAGGTTCCTGATTTCTTTGGAATTGCAATAAAGACAGAATTACATAATTCAGAAGGTATATCTCCAGTATCATATAATGTGTTCAGCAATCTGGTGACTTGCTCTAATCCAAATTCTTCTAAAGCTTTAATCATTTCTGATGTGATGTTATCTGCACCGGGGGCCTTGCCAGCTTTCATATGCTTAAGAACATTTTGAACCTCCATCATTAAAATTGGTGGTCCTTCATTATTAAATCTAATATCATACTGTTCCTCTCTGTTATCATTATACAGGTTTTTCACATAATCTGTCCATACATGTAGAATCTGATCTTTTTCTATTATGATTTTGCCATCTTTAGTTTTTAGACAGCCTGTTGATGTACTTGTTCTTTTATTCGTAGGTTCCTGAATTCTTTTGTGCACTAATTTGGTATTTTGACTCATGTGTTGTTTTTTCAATTTCTAAGCACTTTTCCTCAAGCCATGATTCTTTTACCTTCCAACATAATATTCTGACTTGTCTGTGAATTTCTTCATATTTGGCAGGATTATTTTTGTTGAGTCTTCTTGTTTCCATTAGGTGTAAAATTTCTTCAGTCATCCATTTCTTACGACTCACCTTCTTTAATTTTGGAATAGTTGTTTCTGCAGCCAATCTGATTGAATTCTTTAACATTTCCCATTGATCATTCACATCCTGGAATAATATCTCTAGATCAGACAATATATCAAATCTGTTCTGTACTTCTATGTTGAATTTGTTTTGTATTTCCTTGTCATTACTCAATGTACACAAATCATATTTAGTGTTTCCTGTTATATACTTGACTTTCTTCAGCTTTATCCTCAATGTTCCTGTAAGTAGTCTGTGGTCACTATAACAATCAGCACTGGGAACTGTTTTTGTTACTGTTAGTGCTTTTCTGAATCTGCTAATCAGAATGTAGTCAATTTGGTTTCTGATCCTGCTATCAGGACTCCTCCATGTCCATAATCTTCTAGGGTGTTGCTTAAACCAGGTGTTTCCTACAATCATTTCCTTTTCTTTTGCCCACTCTACGAGTCTGTATCCTCTTTCATTTCTCTCTCCTAAACCATAGTCTCCTACTGTGTATCTATCACCTTGATTTCCTACTTTTGCATTGAAGTCTCCTATTATGATGTTTATTTCTGAATTTTTACATTTCTTTAAGGCAGACTCTATGTCATTATAAAATTCCTCTACACTATCTTCACTGGACTCTCCTGTTGGGGCATATACTTGAATAACATTTATGCTAAAAGGTCTGCCACTCAATTTAACTAGTAGAGCTCTGTCCGACACGGCCCAATATCCTTGAACAGATGTTGATGTTTTCCGGTCCAAAATTATTGCCACTCCCCTTTGTCGATCTTCACCTCCAGAATAAATAATCTTAAAATCTTCATCTATCTTGATGCCTGCTCCTGTCCATCTCGTTTCGCACATCCCTAAAATATTAATTTTTTCTCTTTGTATTTCTTGTTTTATGTTCTCTAATTTTCCGTCGTCGTTTAACGTCCTAACGTTCCATGTTGCTAATTTTAATGTCTCTGTCCTTGTCTTGCGATGATCAGTCTTTAAGCGAATCATAATGTACTAGGCACTTTCAAAGAGGTAGTTTGCCGTTGCTTTCCTCTATGGCAGTGACCATACTGGCCGGATGACCGCAACCATTGTCTCTCGAAAGAGATCCTTTGCCTGCCGTCGCGAAACTCGAGACCATAACCAACAAATATCTGTCGGCTGCCCTCAAAATTTCATCCACCACCTGCCTTCCGTGGCTTCTTTTGAACACTTCCAATAAACGAACACGAAATAACATCACATAATCCACAGGAAAACACTATCCACAGGAAATCCACAGGAAATCCACAGAAACACACTGAACAGCGTCTCCCCGAAGAACAACGCGTCATCTCGTCGCCATTGTACCGGAAGTAACTTGCTATAGATATTCCAGCATGATATAATGCTCTACAATTAACTACGCAAACTTTTAAATACCTAGGGGCATTTATAACATCAGATTGAACGTGTACAACAGATATTAAGAGCAGAATAGGGCAAGCAAAAGCCACATTTAAGACAATGACGGAAATCCTATGCATTAAGTCATTATCACTGAATGTAAGAAGGGAGTGCTGAAATGCTATATAGAACCAGTTTTGCTGTATGACAGTGAATCTTGGAATGTAAATGAACAAATTAAGAAGAAATTAGAAGCAGCAGAGATGTAGTTCCTGAGACGAATGTTGCGAATTCCTTGGACTGTCAGAGTAACATGACACTAGAATATTATATAAAACAATAAGAAAAAGACACACAGCTTTTTTCGGTCATGTGATGAGAAGAGATGCATTGGAGAAAATTGTGACAACTGGAAAGATCGAGGTGAAGAGAGGCAGAGGTAGACCAAAAGAAATGATGCTAGATGGATTGAGACGGTGGCATGGAGAAATATCATTAGCAGAGTTGATCTAGAAAACCAAAGACCGAGATCAGTTGAGAACCATGAACGCAAACGCCAGCTGGCAGGACACTTGATGATGATGAATCTTCAGTTATCTACTTAGTGTACCATTGGAATAATTTAATATTCTATCTTGTCCCGTCTATTATTAATTATTACTCCTTCCTATAATTAGATATTCTAATTATACTGGTGATCGTGAGAAGATAGCGAAACATGACCGCCCACGGTTATTGGCATGACACATGGTGATGATGATGAATTAGATCTAATCTTCTCATGCCTCATGTTAACATTGGTAGCTGTATGTGCGTTTACAGGACTTCACAATCAACCCCATCATTTATTGGCTGTTTGTGATTCTATATGTAATTTTACCTTCACTAGTTTGTAGTTGCTTTCTGAACAATCCACTAGCTTATCATTGCGAAATTAAACGCAGGAGATCTTCTCTGAAATCGATTCCGAACGACTTCAAGCCCGTTATATATGGATTATGAATCCGTGTTTACTACCCATAAGTTACAGGCGTCTTTGGGCTGCTGATACTATTATTCTTAAATAATTATATTTAATAATAATCATTATTGATGTTGTAAACCTATATTTTCTAACCCTCCCCATTATTCTCTACCAATAAAATGTTCTGATTTTTTTTGATTTTTTTTTTGGGGGGGGGGGGGGAGGGATGTATTGTAGTATGATGCTATTTACTGTTACTATAAATTCTAATATTCGTCTAATAACAATAATGTAATGTAATTTACAGAAATTACATTTTCTTCTCTGTGGACATTGACCACAACATTCAACCCAAAGGTATTGCAATTCTTAGCCCTGTCCTTGGAAGGCATAGCGCTGGCAGTCAGACAAATGTAGAGACTGACTGAGAGGTACATAAACAAGCGAATAGAAAACAACATCCAACTAAAACGCAAACAAGAAAGACGGCAAGACAGTCTGCCAGCTTGCGCGGGGAGCGGCCAGTAGCGAACGAAACGCCCCATATACAGAAGTGAAGAAGTGAAAGAACCAAGCGGAGGACGTGACAATTCCTTCGGTGAGCCCAGTACCAGAGCGCCATGTGTCGGCTCTGCAATTATGAAAGCCTCCTTTGATGGCGGGGAGTGCCTATGATCTGCTCCTGCCTTTCCTTGAGGGTTGACCGTAATGACTTTGTCCATTTTAACTTGACCAGCTGCGATGTGGGCGACACCACAAAAGTGAGAGTCTAATGTCCATCAAAATCCCCTGGAAGGTTAACACAGTCAACAAACGCTCACAAAAGTCAGATGTGTCGGCCTAAGGACGCAAATAAATCTAGTACAACGCTAAAACGTCTGAAAAAACATTCCGAATGAATGCAGAAGAAGAAAAAGCAAAATGCCAGCATCCAGTGCTTGTTATCATGTTTCCATCGCCGATCAGCATTAATTTATATATTCAAAACTAATCAGCCAGTGTACTGTCTCTCCATTGATAAATAAATCTCTTGACCAATGTGTTGGATCGGATGTCAGTTTTGTTGGAGGGGGTGGGGGGAGGGTGGGGGAACAGTTGCAGGACAATGCGATCAACCCTATCGAGATTGATTTTCTATGCAAGTTTACGTTCAGTAGTTTGCCATTGCTTTCTGAACGAGAAGTCAACGTCGAAGACCAACAGACAGATGTGGGGGATGGTCCTCCTACCCCACCATCAGCGCTACGGAAGTTTAAGAGCAATAGCATTAAGCTCCCTCGGAACGCAGACTGCCAGTTCACATACATTTGGTTTATCACATGATTGTTGCACAGACTTCATTAGTTTCTCAGTTCCCATTAATACAGGGTATATTTTTATCGTTTATCACATTTTATCATATACTAGCTGACCCGGCCCGGCTTCGCCCAGACCCTGGTGGGGAGCATCTCATTTAATTCATATAAGTAGTCATATAAGTTCTCGTTCCCGTTACCGACTATCTGTCTGTCTGTCTGTCTGTCTGTCTGACCCGGCCCGGCATCGCCCAGCTCCTGGTGTGGAGCATCTCATTTAATACATATAAGTAGTCATATAAGTTCCCGTTCCCGACTGTCTATATGTCTGTCTGTCTGTCTGTCTATCTGTCTGTCTATCTGTCTGCCTGACCCTGCCCGGCTTCGCCCAGCCCCTGATGGGGAGCATCTCATTTAATTCATATAAGTAGTCATATAAGTTCCCGTTCCCGTCTGTCTGTCTGTCTGTCTCTCCCTCCCTCTCTGTCTGTCTGTCTGTCTGTCTGTCTGCCTGTCTGTCTAATCATTTATTGGTTGCAGTTAGAACAACCTAGATAAACGAAGATCAACTTACAAAAAGCATTAGAAAGAGCACTTGAAAGGTCTTTACATCTTCCCCAACAATTAACTTGGGTAAATGGAGCGGCGGCAGCAGCAGCAGCAGAAGAAGAAAAATTAGGAGTAGGAGCTGGGAGGAGGAAGAGAGAGGAGGAGGGAGGAAGAGATAGGCGGAGAGAGGAGGAGGAGGGAAGACGAGGGAGGAGTAGGGAGGAATAGGAGGGAGGAGGAGGGAATAAGAGGAGGAGAGAGGAGAAGGAGGGAGGAGGAGGAAGGAGGAGGGAGGAGGAGGGAGGAGGTAGAGGGAGGAGGAGGAGAGAGGAGGAGGAGAGAAGAAGAGGAGGGAGGAGAAGGAGGGAGGAGGAGGAGGGAGGAGGAGGAGGGAGGAAGAGGGAGGAGGAGGTGGGAAGGATGGAGGAAGGAGGAGGAGGAAGAAGAGAGGAGTAGAAGGGAGGAGGAGGGAGGAGGAGGGAGGAAGGAGGAGGGAGGAGGGTAGGAGGAGTAGGGAGGAGGAGGAAGAGGGAGGAGGAAGAGGAAAGAGAAGGAGGAGAGAGCATGAGGGAGGAGAAGAACGCAGGATGAGGGGGAGGAGGAGAAGGGAGGAGGAGAGGGAGAAGGAGGGAGATAGAGGAGGAGGGAGGAGGAGGCAGGAGAGAGGAGGAGGAGGGAGGAGGCGGGGGTAGGAGGAGGAGGGAGGAGGAGGGAGGGGGTAGAGGGAGGAGGAGGAGGAGTGAGGAGGAAGAGGGAGGAGGGATGTGGAGGGAGGAGGAGGAGGGAGGAGGAGGGAGGAAGTAGAGGGAGGAGGAGGAGGGAGGAGGAGAGAGGATGAGGAGGGAGGAGGAGAAGGGAGGAGGAGGGATGAGGAGGGAGGAGGAGAGGGAGGAGGAGGGAGGAGGAGTGAGGAGTAAGAGGAGGAGGAGGTAGGTGGAGGAGGTAGACAAAGGGAGGAGAAGGAGGAGGAGGGATGAGGAGAGATGAGGGGGAGGACGTAGGAGGAGGAGGGAGGAGGGGGAGAAGGAAGGAAGCGGAGTGATTAGGAGGAGGGAGGAGGGCGAGGAGGTAGGAGGAGGAAGAGGGAGGAGGAGGAGGAAGGAGGAGGAAGGAGAAGGAGGAGAAGGAGGGAGGAGAAGAACGCAGGAGGAGGAGGGGGAGGAGGAGGAGGGAGAAGGAAGAGGGAGGAGGAGGGGGGATGTGGAGGGAGGAGGAGGGAGGAGGTAGAGGGAGGAGGAGGGAGGAGGAGAGAGGATGAGGAGGGAGAAGGAGAAGGGAGGAGGTGGGAGTACGTAGAATTAGAAGGACGGAGGAGGAGGGAGTGGGAGGAGAGAGGAGGAGAAGGGAGGAGGAAGGAAGAGGAGTGATTAGGAGGAGGGCGAGGAGGTAGGAGGAAGAGGGAGGAGGAGGGAAGAGGAGGAGGAGGAAGGAGGAGGAGGAGAAAGAGGGAGGAGGAGGATGGAGAGGGAGGAGGGGGAGGGTAAGAGGAAGAGGGTAGAAGGAGGAGGAGGGGAGAGGAGGAGGAGGATTTTAACGCATATGCCTGTACATAACTGCAGCGAAAAGGTGGGTCTGTCTATCTATCTGACCCGGCGTGGCTTCGCCCAGGTCCAGGAGGGTAGCGTCTCATTAAATTCATACAACAAAAAAAGTAACTTAAAAGAATGTCCTTCCACACACCATCCATTATTTTTAATGAAAACTCTTTCTAATCACCTGCATGACTACAGTAACTTTTAAAGCATAAAAAGATGAGTTACAATGTTATGCATTGTGCATTATTTTTATGAAAACTTTGAAAATGCCTTAAAGATTGTATCATTATTTATTATAACTCATATGCCGGTACATAACTACGGACAAAGAGTTTATAAATCTTTGAAAACGATGCCACAATATGACTATAAGTTATACAGAAAAGTTATTAAAAGTTATGCCCCTTGAAATAACTTTTACAGAGTTAGGTCCCCTCGCTGTATATAAATTATAATGAAAAATGAAAAATTAAATAATATTCAGTAAGCAGCCGATTTCACACTAAATAAATATGACAGTTGGCTGCGCTGGAATGAAAGGAAGGCGTGTAGAAAATTTCATCTCAATCGGATGGGCCGTTCGCGAGCGCATAAAGGACATACGGACAGACGGAGATCGCTTTTTATATATAAGATATATATATATATATATATATATATATATATATATATATATATATATATATATATATATATATATATATATATATATATATATATATATATATATATATATATATATATATATATATATATATATATATATTGGAGGTGATAAAACACTGCATAAAATCTGGAAACTGCACAGACAAATGCAAAGAAAAGATCGGCCTATGACAGTGGGAACAATTTATAAAGAGGATGGTGTACGCGTGACAACAGACACGGAGAAAGGGGAGGCGTTTCTTCAGAGATTTTTAGCGCAGACCAATCATAACGATGCGGATACCAGGGATGCATTTAGAGTGGAATTATCTGGCACAATGGAGAATATACCTTATGAAGATATCATACGGGTTGAAGATGTTAAATATATTTTGAAAAAGGCAAAAGACACGTGTCACAGACTCACATTGTACGGGAAAACCAACATGAATTGTTAGATATTAGCCAAGGGCTACAACTCCCGCCCAAGGGAAAGAAGTAAGTCACTCGAAGTCCAGAGTAATCCAGAACCTTCTCGAAGGACTGGTCAGTGAGTCCACTGTCCCGTGGACACTGATGTGGCCCGCCTATTACGGGGTCCACGAGGAACTCGAACAGAGTTACCACCCGTGTCGGATTGCGACACGGGTAAATCGCCAGAGACAGACGGGACATCGGAGAGGCAACAGGGCCTGCCTTAGAGGGACTTAATAGTTTAGACCCATGTATATTTAGGGTCATAGACATATGCTAGATAGTTTGCTTAGAATGGTTGTTACAATCATGTGTGATGTTAAACCTCTGTGATATGCAACGCCTCAGCGCGAGCTTGTTAAACCCACTGCGCCAACGCACTGCATATTAACGTTCATTAAAGTTGCTATATTATGTTTAACGGAGTTATTATTGCCTGTTTGAGCCCAGGTCTAGATCCCTAGACATCCAACACGTTGACAGGCTTTTTGGGGGCTAAGCTCCGGTTTTGGCACTAGCTTTACGTTCAGACGGCTATTGATTGCCAAGTAAAAACTCAGGAAATAATATCAACTTTATTTCTACCAAAAAAAAAAAAAAAAAAAGAATTTGAATTGTTTGCAGCTATCTAGAGTAATAAACTAGGATTAATATTAGTCCCTCTGCGCCAAGTCTCTCCATGATGTTATTACTATAAACTATTTTGACATGACTGTGACATTTGACTGTTATTAATGTTTTTTCATTCTACGAGCAGATTGTTCCGCGAATTGTGGTGTGTGTAACTTATGTAACCTATCCAACAGTGGCAAGAGAAGAAGACAACAGTCGCAAGTTCTTGGAATATAAGATACGTTTCATATCATGCCCATTGCAACCCTAAGCGGTACTTATCACCGTCCATCCATGTAACACTTTTGTATTGCATTTATTTATATGTTTATTCATAACCTTGTACCAACATAACTGTGCATTTGTATTTGCTTGTGTAAACATTAAGGGAGATAACTAAATTTTCTACTCCCCAACATTTTTCTAAGGGATTTAACTTCAGTAAATTACAAACAAGTAAAAATCAAGATGTCTACGTTAGAAAAATGTATTGAGTTAGGTATGAAATTAGGTTATAAAGAAGAAAAACTGTCAGAATGGGCACAGAAGACACACGCAGAGAACATTGCCCGTGAAGAAAGAGCGATAGAACGGGAAGAAAAACAGAGGCAAGTTGAGGCAGAAGAGAAGAAGATGCAGATGCAACTGCAGGCAGAAGAAAAGAAAATGCAAGTGCAGGCAGAAGAAAAGAAAATGCAATTGCAGGCTCAAGAGAAACAAATGGAGCTTGAGGCGGCGGCCAAACAAGCCCAATTGAATGCCGATACACAAATAAAACTAAAGCAGATGGACATCGATTCCAACATAGAAATATCTGTAAATAAACTGAGAAGCAAGGAGGAGGAACAAAAATATAACAAGTATAAAGGCCTAGTCAAAGCATTTTGCTCAGGGGACTCTATCAGTGCATACCTGGAAAATTTTGAGTGTCTTATGTCCTACTATAAGATCATAAAATCAGATTGGTCATTTATTTTAATGAGAAACTTAGCTCTTGAACCTTTAAAAGTAATAGAGACAGTGCCACAGGAAATGAGAAAAGATTATGATTATTTAAAGCAACGCATTCTCCAACATTTCTCATTAGATACAGCAGGTTACCAACAACAGTTCGCAAAATTATCCCCACAACCTAACCAAACCTTCATTGACTACGTGTCTACAGTTCAGGATGTTTGCACAAAATGGATTAACTCAGCTAAAACTAACAACAGCCATGACAAACTAAAAGAACTCAATATTATTGACAAAATAGTTAGTACAATCCCACCACCTTTTGCTAAGTTTTTGAAACAAATGGACTGTAAAAGTATTCAAGATATAGAAACAAAGGGGAATGCATTTTTCACAGCGAACAGAGATATTTTTCAATTAAACCTAAGCCAAGACGAAACAGCAGCAGTGGTAAACACTAAGTATTCTAAACCAACGAAAAGTAAGTTTAAACCACGCTCTAATGTTAGAAAGCCAGTTAAGTGCCAGTATTGTCATCTGACACATGAAGAGTACGCGATGTGCGATAAGTCACCCAACTATCCACATCATCTCCAAATGATGGTGGAGAAGCAAAAGAATAAAAGAAATGCGTACCATAGTGCAGTAAAATGTTATTTTTGCAGTAGCTTTGGACACTACAGTCGGTCTTGTGAGGGCCGAAAGAGATTGAAACAAGCCAATGCGGCACTAGTTGAAACGTCCTCAGACGAAGATATTGAACATCTGAATGAGTGTGATAATCAGAATGAATGTTTGAGTGAGCTAGGAAATGCTGTGCAAATTATTGACACCATTACAGACAGTAAGTGTAACACCTGTATGAAATTCCAAATTGACACAACATTGCTATGTGGCCACACGATCCCTATTTCGAATGAAATGGCCAATGCTGCCTTGTCATCTACAGGCAAGCTGAATTTCTCAACAGGGTTTGTAAACAACAAAAAGTGCACATTAATTCGTGATTCCGGCGCAACGCTCTGTGGAATTAAGAAAACATTAATCAACGACACTGACTACACACACAAACATGTAACTTGTCGCACATTCTCAGGCACCATCGAAAAGTACCCCCTTGCTCTTGTCGAAATTCGAACACCGTTCATATCAGGACGAGTATTGTGCGCAGTCCTGGAAAATCCTGTAGCGGGAATTATACTTGGGAATCTACCCAACATACGATCATGCTCTGAAAAGGAAATCAGAGAGTGGGAGCAGAGAAACGGTATCCAGAACCCATACAGCGATTCTAAAGAGAAACACCATACGTGCTTGTCTCAAACTGCCAAATGCACAAGGGAGACAACCAATGAAGTCAATCAAAAAGAATTTACCGAGGTGCAGAATGCAGGGGCGGTTGAATCCGTCATTGATTCAACCAACTTAAAACCTCGAACTGAGGATGCCAGCGATCCACCAGTTACCAAACCTGTAGATGTGCAACAACACACACAACAAACGAATGCAATAACACGACAGACAACTCACAAAACCCACACTGACCAACTGCAGGAGTCACTAGAAATTGTATCACCAAACACTACCAGCACTAATTTTGGAGAAGAACAGAAAACAGATCCTACACTTTCACCATATTTTAGGTTAGTAGGACTTAAACCAAAATTAACTAAGAATGCATCGTGGACATTTAGGTTAAAGAACAATGTACTCACTAGATTATACACAACAAATCAGACCACGATACAACAAGTAGTTTTACCACAATCACATCGTGAAAAAGTACTAAAAATAGCCCATGACTCACCATTCGGAGGTCATATGGGTTACAAAAAGACGAGAGCCAGGGTCCTGACCCAATTCTATTGGCCGAAATTTTGCCATGACATAAAAACCTATTGTAGATCATGTGATATATGTCAGAAACTGGTTAAAAAGGGAAAAAACCCTACGGCAGAAATTCAATCCACCACAACTGCCTCGAGGCCATTCCAAATCGTGGCAGTTGATCTGGTAGGTCCGTTGACCCACATCTCAAATAAAGGGAATAGATATATTTTTACTCTTATTGATCTATGTACGAGATGGCCAGAAATGCTTCCGTTAAAATCTATCTCCTCTAAGGATGTGACGGACGTATTGTTAAATATATTCTCCCGTTTTGGCTTTCCGGAGAAAATAATTTCAGATAGGGGAACCCAGTTCATATCCAATGCCACTCAATCGGTAACTAAGTTACTAGGCATAAAGCAATGTTTCACCAGTCCCTATCGACCAGCAGCGAATGGTATCTGCGAGAAACTAAATGGGGACCTGAAACATATGCTATCCAAAGTGACAGCTGAAAATCCAGCCGATTGGGATATACTTCTCCCAACGGTGCTGTTGGCATATAGAGAAGTCCCACAATCAAGCACAGGGTTCTCTCCCTTCGAATTGATGTATGGAGCGAACCCAAGAGGACCTCTCACGATTTACAAAGATATTATATCACAACCTGTAAATATCCAACTACCAATTTCCACCTATGATTTAGTCACTGACACCAGAGACAAAATCATATGATCTTGTATACTGGCCAGAACATCATTAGAGGAGAAAGGTTTTAGGTACAGGCAGTACGCCAACAGAGGTGCAAAGACAATTGTATTGAAACCAGATCAGGATATTCTACTATTTCTACCTGACAAGAGAGATCTACTATCAACCTCTTGGCAGGGACCATTTAAAATTGTTAGAAAAATTTCGGAAGTTGATTACGAAATTGATTTGAATGGAAAGTTGAAAATATTCCATGTAAATATGTTGAAACCTTACTATGCTAGAGAGGACACTGACACGAGTAAGCAGACGCAGCTAACTGATGACAGAAACGAAACAACAAGTACCCAACTGAATGACACATCGACAAACGAAGCATCGTTAACGACGCACTCTTACGACGCCAAAGACGACGAAGACATATTTACATTACCGACAATATGGAATGGCGAAAACGACGACCAATTTGACGACATATTGACAACGATTAATCTCGACAACGACGACAATGACATTGAGGACAATTTACAAACAGTAGCATCTGTAGTAAATCAGACAGACGAAGACAGTACTGAAATTCCAGTACCAACTATGAATGACGACGGTAGTATAAAGGACATACAAATCTCTGACACTATGACACAACAGCATCGACAAGACATTTTGTCTCTTCTTAACAAGTATAAATCTATCTTCTCTAACAAACCTGGACGGACTGACAAAATAACACATACAATTGTGTTGACAGATCTGACACCGGTCAAATATAGACCATATTCTATTCCTCTGCATTATAGAGCAAATTTAGACAAAGAAATTTTGGATTTAGAGAAAAATACAATAATTCAGAAATCTATGTCTCAATATTCTTCACCAATTGTCCTTGTGAAAAAGAAGGACCAAACAATCCGTTTATGCGTAGACTATAGAAGGGTAAATACGATAACCACAACAGATGCAGAGCCAATGAACAGCTGTGAAGACCTCATTTTGAATATGTCTCAATCATCCTTATTTTCGAAGGTTGATTTATCGAAAGGTTATTGGCAAGTTCCACTACACCCTTCTTCTAGACATATAAAAGCATTCGCAACACCTCTGGGGTTGTACGAATGGAGATATCTTCCTTTTGGTCTCAAAAACGCTCCCGCCACATTTGTAAGATTAACTAGATTGTTATTGCACGGCATTAATGATGTGCAATCTTATATTGATGATATATGCATTCATTCTTCTAACATGACTTCTCACTTACTTACACTCCAACAAGTCTTTAACCAAATCTTTCTTTTTGGACTTACTATCAAACCTTCCAAGGTTGAAATAGGCTATAAACAAATAGACTTCCTTGGTCATAGAATTTCTGAAGGCAAATTGTTGACAGACGAGAAAATTGTTTCTAAAATTCTCAATCTAGAAGTTCCTACTACAAAGAAGCAAGTTCGAAGTTTATTAGGTCTTATAAACTATTATGCTAAGTTTATACCAAATTGGGCAGAGCTTACATCAGTGTTTTCCAACATGTTATCGAAAGATCATCCAGAAAAACTATGTAAAAGTACCCGCTTAGAGGATGCAATATGCAGATTGAAAACCATTTTTGCTAATCCACCGGTATTACGATTACCAAACATAAATGTACCCTTTATTTTGACCACAGATTCGAGTGCTATCGCAATTGGAGGTTGTTTAATGCAAGAGGTGGATGGAGTGAGACACCCAATTCTCTACGTAAGCCGCAAGCTGAAGAAGGCAGAGACCCGTTATTCAACGGTGGAATTGGAGGCACTAAGTCTATTATTTTGTATGCTTAGATTATCTAAGTTCCTCTTAGGTTCCCACTTCGTTGTACTCACCGATAATTCCCCATTGTTGGTGCTAAAGCAAGGTGTCCCGAAAAACCATCGTTTACAAAGATGGTGTCTTCTTCTCCAAGATTTCGACTTCGAAATCCGCCATATCAGAGGCACTGATAACATTATAGCCGACATTTTATCGCGGCAAACGAATGCGCCAGCAGAATACCATTAGGCACATTGACCATTCGCGATACTACCAAAACTGTGATATTTTAGTCCGTGGCATAGAACAGTGTAACTCTACACCTGCTAGAGAACTTTCAGTTAAAAGTAATAACACCCCAGTGAATAGATTACTTATGACACCCACGAACATGAAACGTTGATAGGATTTTGTTTGTGAGAGCTATAATATCAATTACCAAAGCTCTAAGAACTATCCAACCAAGAGACATTATCTATCAGTTGATTTCAACCAGTGAATTGGCATTCATCAGGAAAGCATGGAGAACACTTTATACTCGGCATGAGAACATTCCATACTTGCTGTTGCTAAAGAAACTTTGCGAACAGCCGAAACAGAACTACATCGATTACACCACTCAAGAGACAGCCATACTAAATATTAACATTCATGGCACGACACGCTGACAACATGATGAACATTCATGGCACGACACGCTAACAACAGGAGGACGACGCGCACATCATCATTGGATTTAGTTACTAAGTTAATTAATTAAGTTAGTATTTAATATGTATTATATTTGTAGTAAATTATGTATATATAATAGGTCAACCTGGAATTTGTACATTCTCTACCATAATATTACAGGTATTGCCATTCATAGGTGAAAGAATCTTCCTATGCAATTTTCTCTATGTAAATTATAAACCATTTTTAAGTCAGCGTACAAATAGTACGTATTATCGTAAAGGGGACAAATCGCCTACCCCATTTTTCTAAGAGCAATAACACTTACCTCAACTTTACTTATATATTTTAACCAAATACTATTTTGTATGAAAGAAGTGTGAATGACAGAGTGAATGAATTAAATGAGAGAGCGATATACTGAGCGGACAAATTGTACGCAAAACGTATTTATTTTAATTTGTCTGCGTCGTTCATGTAAATTGTATGACTTGTCTAATTGTTGATGCATATTTAGTATTTAGGATATTAGTATTTAGGATTCTACATCTAAGCACCACTGCTTGGAATACCTGATCATGCATTACACACATTGGGTGATATTCATGATTAAGGATATCCCAACTCGTGACGCTTGGAGATAAGCCACACATTCAGCACACACTTTACACAAAACTCAAAACTGAACACTATCAATTAAAATACAGTCACTTTATTAGTAACATCAACTTATTAGTCAACACACTAACAAGACAACAGGGACACATGTAGTTAGATGGGATAAAATAACAGCGTAACTACATATTCAGCATTATACAACATACGAGAGTAAAAGTGTATTGAAATGCACACACAGTACAAGATTTGAAGGTGTACTTAATTAGCCAAGACTTTTGTCTTGTTAATCCTCTAGTATAGAGGTTAATTATCTTGGTATCAGTAGCATACTTTGAGAAGGACGGGTTGTAAAAACAACTAGTAAACGTCACGTAACTTCGGTCAGATAAGCATTATTAAGGACACAGGAGAGAGAGACCTCTTCAGCAAATCAGAGAAGTGGTGCATGGGAGAATACATGAGTGTTGATGCCAGTATGTAGTTTACCAAGTTACTGTCCACCAAACTACAAACACCGTCTCTATGTGATTCTGTGACAGAATTAGTGCAGAACTAATTACCCTAGAACAACCCATCAAATCAGGGTAGAGGGGGGACTCCTGTCACAGACTCACATTGTACGGGAAAACCAACATGAATTGATAGATATTAGCCAAGGGCTACAACTCCCGCCCAAGGGAAAGAAGTAAGTCACTCGAAGGCCAGAGTAATCCAGAACCTTCTCGAAGGACTGGTCAGTGAGTCCACTGTCCCGTGGACACTGATGTGGCCCGCCTATTACGGGGTCCACGAGGAACTCGAACAGAGTTACCACCCGTGTCGGATTGCGACACGGGTAAATCGCCAGAGACAGACGGGACATCGGAGAGGCAACAGGGCCTGCCTTAGAGGGACTTAATAGTTTAGACCCATGTATATTTAGGGTCATAGACATATGCTAGATAGTTTGCTTAGAATGGTTGTTACAATCATGTGTGATGTTAAACCTCTGTGATATGCAACGCCTCAGTGCGAGCTTGTTAAACCCACTGCGCCAACGCACTGTATATTAACGTTCATTAAAGTTGCTATATTATGTTTAACGGAGTTATTGTTGCCTGTTTGAGCCCAGGTCTAGATCCCTAGACATCCAACACGTTGACAACACGGCACCAGGGCCTGATGGTGTCAGGTATAGCCACATGAAGGCTTTGAGCGATGTAGACCTGAAGGAGATGGCTGGCTGCTTTAATCAGAGCATTAGGATAGCATCAGTACCGCAGGATTGGTTGCACAGCTATCTCATCCCTCTCCCAAAACCATTCAAGGATCATTCAAACTTACCGGCTTTAGGATCATCACCCTTCAAAATACATTTGGGAAGGTTTTAGAGAAGATAGTCGCTGTTAAGCTGCAGGATATTTTGGAAAGGGGGAAGCTTCTTCTAAGAGACCTGGGGAGCTACAGGCCAGGAAAAGATACCTGGTCAAATGCAGCCACCTTTGCCTTTGACGTTTATGAGGGGTTCCAGAGTAGACAGGAAACGATGGCGGCATCGCTTGACCTCGAGGATGCGTACAATAGAGTTCGCTATGATATTTTGATGACCGCACTTATAGAGAAGGGGGTCAATCCCTGGTTGGTGAACTGGATAGCAGCCGTCCTGCATTCTCGTCGGGCTCTCCGTCTGGGTGCATGGACCTCAGAGCCACATATTTTAACCCCGGGACTGCCACAGGGATCTGCAATCTCACCGGTGCTCTTTAATGTGTATACGAGCAAGATTGCATACCTAGAAGCACCAGGGGTTGGAAGGATTCTAACATTTGCAGATGATATTCTTGCATACAGGCAGGGGAGAAATAGGGATCAAACAGCCCAGGAGCTACAGGTGACAGTAGACAAAGTGATTGACTGGTGCACTGAAATGAGTGCTGTCATCAACCCTGAAAAGGCGGCTGTGTTGTTATGCTCTCTGGACAACAGGATTGTGAGAGATGATGCCCCAAGCCTCGCGATAGATGGTAGAAGCGTCAACAGAGAGAACAAACTGAAGTATCTGGGAATCACATTTGACAGGAGTCTGTCCTTCAAGGACCATGTGGAGACGGTTGTGACAAGATCTCAAAAGGGACTCAATGCACTTAAAACTATGGCTGCAATGGACACAGAGCAGAGAATGCTCTTCACACTATACCAGCACTTGATCCTCTCAGTGATTGATTATGGACTAGGACTGCTCACTGTCTCAAAGAGTCAGCTGGTGAAATTAGAGCGCATACAGAACGAAGCTATGCGAGTCATTCTGGGATGCACCAGAGACACCCCAGTAGTGTGTATGCGTTACATCCTTGGTCTGCCGACTGTTGCTGGTAGGCTCAAGGTGATGCAGGCGAAGGCATACCTCAGAGTAGCTGCTGACACAGATCACCCGTTGCATGAGGCGCTGGACGTAGTTAAGGGTCAGAGACTGATAAGAGGGAAATCATGGATGGCTCAAGCGGAGGATACGATCAGACAGGTGTGCCCCTTGGAGAACATCAGGCGAGGAGAGGAGTGGATCAGAGTGCCAGCTGAGCAGTCAGACTTGTGCAAAGTTATAATCACATTGAGCCGAGAGTGCAGGGAGTGGCCAGCAGGGGCCACAGAAGTGGAAATTCAGCAACTAATTCAGGATAATTCTCGCCCGGGTGATGTGATTATCTACACGGATGAGTCGGTGTTGAGAGGTAGGAGAAGTGCCTGGGGGTTCTTGGCAAAAGCTAATGGTCGGCATTTGGTGCAGGAGAACCTGGCATATGATAACACAACATCTAGCTTAAGAATGGAGGTGGAGGCGGTCAGTGCAGCTTTCCGCTGGATAGAGAACACGATACATACACACATTGTGATTGTAACTGACTCAGAAAGCATGCTGAGGAGGGTGAGAACATGCAAGCTTCGTGCAGAGTGGCTTGCTTCGCTTTGGAGGTCACGGGTAGCAAGCATCACCAGGATCTTTTCTCCTGGGCATGCCGGTGTGCTGGGGAATGAACAGGCGGTCAGATTGGCTGGCTTGACAAAACTTGGTGGAGTATTGATGCATGACAAAACAGACGTGGTTGCGGCCTTGTGGGAGCACGTGTACACCTCGGAGGAGCAGATAGATCACCATAGTCTGGCAAGAATGAGGCAGCGAGGTGTGACGAGGGGATCTGGCCGACGATCGACGCTCAGAGGAAAGGCGAGACGGACATATAATCAGATTGCTACTGGAACTATTAGTGTTGGAACTCTTCGCTGGCTGCTGAGGATGGGGACGGAGCGCTTATGGGAATGTCCCGAATGCTGTGATGTTGGTTCCTAAATCAATCAATCAATCACTCAATCAAATCATATATATATATATATATATATATATATATATATATATATATATATATATATATATATATATATATATATATATATATATATATATATATATATATATATATATATATATTTTAATGTTTAACTAAACTTAACATTTTAATGTTTGTCACATGGTTGTTGCACTGACTTCATTAGTTTCTCAGTTCCATTTGATACGGGGTATATTTTTAGTGACTATGCAGTGTTTGAAAATATTGCTGGCCCAAGATTTGTATTTACCTATAATGTTGCATGAACTTTACAGAGAGTAAATACAAAACTTAGACCGGCAATATGTGCAAACACTGCACAGTCATTAGAAATACACATTATAGTAAAACTGAGTGGTCAGCACATGGAGTTATAGGTATTACAACTCTTCTAACAGACAGACAGACAGACAGACAGACAGACAGACAGACAGACAGACAGACAGACAGACAGACAGACAGACGCTCTAGTGTGATAGTCGATTAAATTTCATTATTCATCACCATCTTCCACTTTTGCCGTCAAGCGTCGTAGGGAGGTATAATTGGCGCTCCATATCGCGATGGATGGCACTGGATAACAGTGTGATTGTACAATGTTTTTGATGTCGTCCTCATGTTCTCATTGCAGATGCTCTTTGATGTAGGGCCAGTGCTCGTAGTTGATGGTGTTGCATTCTAACGAGATGGCCAAACCAGTTGATCTTCTGTCTTTCAATACATGTGGCACAAGGTGTTGATTTGTCTATCTGATAGCGTCATTTCTTATCTAGCCTCGGATAGTTTAATAGGCGGTTCTCCTCAAGCATCTCATCTCACATGTGTTGATGTTTGCGTAAGTGTAATTTGGATAATGTCCAAGTTTGAAATTGGTAGCACAGTGCTGGTGTGAATATGCTATTTATTATCTCTCGTGCAATATTTTGATGTTTCAGTATGGGTGATACTTGTTATGTAAGCGCACTTACTTGTTGACATCTGATTTCAATGTCTCTGTCTATTCTGCCATCTTCTGTAATCTTACTTCCAAGATATTTAATTTCTTAAACTTGTTTCAGAGATATACTATTTATTAATGTACTTGGTGGACCAGGAGATCTGCTGACCTGCATTACTTCAGTTTTGGCTGAATAATTTCATTATTGAAGCATGTAAAACAAACAATAATGCATGATACTCTATTATCTGTAGTATTGCAATACAGAACTTATTAAATATCTTATGTATGATGCCTGATTAAGATATATATACATATTCTTCTTCTTCTGGAGCTGGCATCGGCGACTTCAACTCTCCACTCCTTCTGTATCATCTTATAATTTGATTACGTATCCGTCGTTTGCATTATTATTTGCTGTCCAGCTGTTTAAGCTTTCTACATACACATATCTTCATCTTCCCTTGCCTTTCTCGCCTCGTATGTTCCCACAGATAGGTGGTCTCCGTGGCTAAAGGCTTGCGAACGCGGTTCGTGAGCCGGGTACCAGGCGTTCGAAGCTCAGCTGCGTTGTGTTATGACATGCTGGTATGGGAGCCGGTCGTTCAGAATGCAATGGCAAACTACTGAACGTAATACTTGCCTAGTACATCCAGAGCCGCTGAAAAATGCTGGTGTTGACTGCAACGTCCTGCAAGGGATATGCAACATTTAAAATAAAATGTTCCCACATGATGCCGATTTCTATATTTCATCTGATTTGTTGATGTGCTTCAACCATGTCATATGTCGATTCCTTATGGCTTTGATGATGGACTTTGTAACACCTGCAGCTCTCGAAGGGGAAGACCGAGAAGTATGGATGGATTGACCATATGGCATGGTCGAGACAGAAACACGGAGCTAATCCACGACTCTGGTGATCGAGTGAGTTGGCATTACGTGACCGCCCACGTTTATCGGCATGGCACATGATGGATGGATGGCATCTCTCGTTACTCGACGTTTTCTTTTAGATCTGTCGCTTATATACTGTCTTGTACTAATCACAACCCACAACATCCCTGGCCCCAGTGTTTTCATCGTTTCATTAGAAAAAAAAATACCCTAACATTTCCGACATTCATTATGTCTCAGAATTATTTACTTATGTGCTATATTATAAACAAGACAGCAAAAAAGTCAGTGCTCCTGAATTATCCTAGAAGTCTATAGAGTGTGATTCAAAACTATTACAGTAACCTCATACGAGGTAGACCAAGAAGGCGGTGGAGAGATAATATACATACAGACCTACAAGCACTTGGAATCAACGACTGGCAAGAGAAGGTCCACCAGAGAGACGAATGGAGACAGATTGTATTTGCAGCAAAGAACCTCAATGGCTCGGAATGCTGAAGAAGAAGAAGAATAAAACAGCTGCAGCTATTCATGAATACATAAAATGTTCCTCCTCCTACACTCCCTCCTGTTCTTCCTCTTCTTCTCACTCCTACTCTACTGCTTCCTCTTCTTCTGCCTCTGCTTCTTCTTCTTCTTCTTCTTCTTCTTCTTCTTCTTCTTCTTCTTCTTCTTCTTCTTCTTCTTCTACTACTACTATTATTACTACTACTACTACTACTACTACTACTACTACTACTACTACTACTACTACTACTACTACTACTACTACTACTACGTGTAATACTACTACTACTTTTACTACTACTACTACTACTACTGCATCCTCTTCATATCTTCTACTACTTCTCCTATTATTCTCCTCCTCCTCTTCTCCTTCTCCCTCTTCTACTTCTTCTTCTTATTATTATTTTCTCCATCTTCTTCTTCTTCTTATTCTTCTTTTTCTTCTTCTTCTTCTTCTTCTTCTTCTTCTTCTTCTTCTTCTTCTTCTTCTTCTTCTTCTTCTTTTTCTTCTTCTTCTTCTTCTTCTTCTTCTGCTGCTGCTGCTGCTTCTGCTGTTGCTTCTCCTTCTTCTTTAGGTAACAGGTTTGTAGCATTTATAAGGCATAGATAGGGCATTAATTCTCTCTAGTCTCTTCGGTGATCTGAAATATTCACGTTGCTGTTGTTCCTTATTTTAGTAGTATCCCGAATTGACACACTGTACGCTATTTTAATAAGTCTGAATGGTTCTCCAGCAATTAATGTTATTATTTATTGAGAAGCTGTTGAGCTGTCCACATTCGTATTTCTTTGTCTTCCTCCTACTCTCTTGCCTTTTATTTTCCTTTTTCAAGGTCCATTTCCCATTATCATTGTAATTAATTAGAGACTACTAACACTGTCAGGAAATACCACAATGTAATATCCAGGTAAATGAGAATATTCTTAAACAGGTGAATCGGTACAATCATCTCGGAACAGTCATAACATCTGATGGGAGATGCCTTGAGGAGATTAGAACAAGAATCGCCATGGCGAAGGTAGCCATTTGCAAGATGAAAAACATACTTACCAATAAGAAGATATCAATTGCTACAAGAATACGAGTTTTGATGTGTTACATAGAGCCTGTAATTTTATATGGATGTGAAGCTTGGACAATGAGCAGTCAATGTGAATAACATCTGATAGCTGTGGAAATGTGGTTTCTGGGGAGAATGCAAAGAATACCATGGACTGACAGAAAAACCAGCGACCAAGTCCTACAAGAAACACATGAATATCGTAAACTGATTAGAAATTAGACGTAGACAGTCACACTTTTTGGACATGTTATGAGAAGGAATAAATTAAAGAACTTGTTGACAACTGGCAAGATCGACGGGAAAAGAACAAGGAAGTGACAGAGAAGTAAATACCTGGATGGCTTGGCCACATGGCATGATCGAGGCAAAAACACTGAGCTGATCCACGACTCTGGTGATCGAGTGAAATGGCGAATCATGACCGCCCACCATTACCGGCATATCACATGATGGATGGATGGAACACTGTCAGTATTTGTTATTGTTATCATAATAATTAAATAACTAGAACACAAAGGTAAAGTAATATCTACTACAGAGTGTGTTAATGAATCATTGTATTGAGAAAGAATTGGGTAATAAACACAAACATGAATGAATTTATTGGGGAAAGAATTGGTTCATAAATTTACACATGAATCAACATATTGGGAAAGAATTGGTTAATAAAAATAAACATGAATCAACTTATTGTGAAAGAATTGGTTAATACACCCAAACATGAATACAATTATTGAGAAAGAATTAGTTAATAAACTCATACATGAACCAACTTATTGGGAAAGAACTGGTTAATAAACCCAAACATGAATTAGCTTGTTGGGAAAGAATTAGTTAATAGAGTCACACATGTTTCACTTATAGGGACAGAATTAGTTAATAAACCCAAACATGAATTAACTTATTGGGAAAGAACTGGTTTATAAACCCAAACATGAATTAACTTATTGTGAAAGAATTGGTTAATAAACCCAAACATGAATCAACTTATTTGGAATGAATTGATTAATACACCCGAACATGAATCATTTTATTGGGAAAGAACAGGTTAATAAACACAAGTATGAATTAACCTATTAGGAAATAACTGCATCTCCGGCAGATAAGCTCTACAGTTTGACAGTTGTGTTCTCGGCAGGCGACTGACTGAGCACGCTCAGGTTTCCTTCGTTAGTGTTATTTGTGTTGCTGTTCACGGCTGTCTGGTTGCGATACCCTAACATCCCTCTCCAGTTCTGGCCCAACCACCAACTGGGATTTATCATTTGGGAAAAGTCCGAACCGCCACTCAACCGGTCCCAGAAGGCCAACCCATTTCCGTTACGTTGTCTTTGCTGGAGGCGCCTCTGCAACTGCTGTAAAATATAAGAACATATCTCGCTTAATTTATAATGAAATACATAACAATGTATTAATTATTCACATACACAAGGCGTGCCAATAACGTCCTTGTTTGAAGGATGTATACAGTCTCATCTCATGTCACCATGTTCCTCTTGTACTTTCCTGTGTCGAGGTGAAGCATAAACAGCGGGAAAGTGCCCATTTATGGACTTCATGTATCCAGATTCCCATGGACTGTCATTCCCTCTGTCCATCGTTTACGTGGTTGACCTTTTCTTTTGCTTCCATTTGGTCTGTACATCAGTACTTGTTGTGGTATACTGTTAGTATACATTAAACCTTTGAACTAACAATGTTAAACCAGAACGTTCATTAATATCAAAACTCTATTAAATCGAAAGCAGCCAAATAACAGTTTGAACCATATCTTTATTGTTTTTAATGTTAAACACATTACTTTAGAATTAGTAGTCTGTAATAATTGTAATTGCCAGAAGGCAATGGCTTGAATCTTCGAGGAAGTAAAAACTGATTAATGGCTGTTTAAATGCTATGTCAAGGCACACTGGTGAAAGAAGAAACGAATGAGCAGTGAGCGCCGCCTAACAGTTGGCGCTTACAGAAAGCAGGTAGTACTATCTACTGTTATAAGGTCGCTCAGTCATATCTGACTAAGGCCTGACTTTCTGTTAATATGTCCCATTAATTTAAAATTTACCTTTTTCTTGTGGCTTAGATTAGTGATCTTGTAATTCCTGCAGTTTTCAATACAACGCTGTTTGTTTCCTTCTCTGCCCACTATATTCTCAACATTCTCAACAACCACATCCCCATTGCCTCTAGTTTCATTACCTATTGTCCTGTATTGACATTCATATACAGAAGAACAAGCCATATATAACATTTCAGTGATCAGGATTTTGTTTCTTGGCTGCCTCTGCACCGTTAGGTGGAGTATTTGTGCATGGTAAGACATACGTGGTCATTGACCTTTGGGCATTCGAAGAGGAGGAACTTATACACCATCATGGCTTAGAGAGAATGGGTCGCCTGACAGTGGCCAGAGGATCTTGCCGATACTCATAACTCCGAGGAAAGGCCACATGGACACATAATCAGATTGTAACTGGCACCAGTAATATTTGGATTCTTCGCTTTTCTGTTGAAGATTCGCCAGGGAGAACGTATGGGAATGTTCCGATCGCTGTTATGTCGGATCTTGACTCAACTTACCTCAACTTCTTTATTATCGTGATAATTACTTATCATGGTGTTGCTCGTCAAGTACAAGCTTTCTGGACACTGTAACTATTCTCTTATTCTCCATGCGATATAATCGATCGGATATCATTACGCACCTTTGTTACTTTTCGATTATACCATTACCCCTAACCCTTTCAAACTCAAAGAGAAGTTATATTAGGGTCCATCCCTGGCTCAGATTAATAATTATATGACAGAGACAGCGACAAATAGCAGCTTCCCACTGTTTTATTGTCACAGGATATCAATTTGAAGTTTATTGTTGTCAATATGGGGTAATGACTGAATTATGATAATAAGCTTCGCTAATTATTTATATCGATTAAATACTCAATCTTCTCCTTCATCAGACATTTCCTGGAGCAAATATCGGCGATCATAACTCTCCTATCCTCTCTATCATTTGATATTTTGATTAAATCAAATGGAGGTCAGCATGGCCGAATTGATCAGAGAGCACGATCTTGAACTTCTGGAGTGCTGATGCCGATGTTAAACTGCTAGACTGCCAGTTCCTAAAATGATGACTTGTCGTCCTTGACTTGGGGGGGGGGGGGGGGGTAAACTACAAGTACTCAGAATTCGGAGTGGGTTCGCCTGATGGCGAGGGAACTGGCAATAAAGAACGTTAATCCAGACGCAAAAATCAAACCAATGCACTAGAAATATAGTAGCAGCACGTGTATGGACTTCGCTTGAGTTAAAAATCGAGCTAGCGCAAAACAAACAAAACAAAAAACAAAACAAAACAATACAAAACAAATTTTTTTTTAAACTGGCTAGGAGGTAGAATTGGGACATTTATAATTATTAATTATAAAAGGCGACTGTGTTGCTGTGATTTGCATTCACTTAGCCGGTCGATGTTGCGATCTACCACCATAATGAGCCTTACAAAATGGAGTAAACAATCATGCGATTACGCAAACCATGGTCTCTTTTGTTGATGATATACCTCTTTGGGACCGTTTTAGACCATTCAGCATCAATCCTTTTTTTTAGACGATGTGTTAGTATTCATTGCAGATCCGTTTAAGCTTTCCTCATACATATGTCTGTGTCTTCCTCTGCCTCTTCCTCGTGTTAAACATTGCTTTAACGAGTATGTATTATTGATTATTTTTCATGCGTTTTAATGCTTATTGTTCTTCTGTTGTTAAAGAATTGCTTCATAAGAGATGTTGAATGAAAGAAAGTATGAGAGAAAATAGAGAAGAAGGGCAGAATGTGAGTCGGGCCTGCGTGCCCAATTCTTAACCCTTTGAAAATAAAGATTTTCGTTCGTTCGTTCGTTCGTTCGTTCGTTCGTTCATTCTCTTGCCGCTACAAATAATCACATCATATTATGTGCTATAAATAATCACAGAGAAACGAAAACAAAAGCGACAAGCTTTAGAGACAGTTTATATGATACATAAAAAGAATGTGTGAGGCTAATGTGTAAGTAACTGAAACAATTCCTACCTGAAATCGCCTCTGTCGCAGATCCCAGGTGCGGCTTGGTACGGGTGAAGTTGGTGGGACTGGTTGTGCAATGTTCCTGATACTGTCCGCTTGGATCACGTTGGCAGTTCGCAGGGCTGGATTTGAGAAGTGAAAACATCATATTATTATATGTTGCACAGCACGTTTGAAAGTTAATTTATAAGATATTATACAGTCAATAGACATTGCCAAGTGGGCCCAAACCACTATAATCCTATTCATTACTGGGTATGAGTTATGGGTATCCATGAACACATACTAGTTCAGCTAAGATAAAGTGGAGTAATGTATGAACAAACTTAGGGAAAAGAAATCTAACTAACAGGCAATGAATCACTTGGTACTGAAAGAGTGAGGTAATATGAAAGTATATTTTATAGCCAACTAGCTGACCCGGCCCGGCTTCGCCCAGGCCCTGGAGGGGATCTATCTATCTATCAGTCTGTCTGTCTGCTTGTTTGTCTGTCTGTCTGGCTGACCCGGCCCGGCTTCACCCAGTCCCTGTTGGGGAGCATCTCATTTAATTCATATAAGTAGTCATATAAGCTCTCCCTTTCCCGACTATCTGTCTGTCTGTCTATCTGTCTGTCTGACCGGGCCCGGCTTCACCCAGTCCCTGGTGGGGAGCATCTCATTTAATTCATATACGTAGTCATATAAGCTCTCCCGTTCCCGACTATTTGTTTGTCTGTCTATCTGTCTGTCCCGGCCCGGCTTCACCCAGTCCCTGGTGGGGAGCATGTCATTTAATTCATATAAGTAGTCAAATAAGCTTCCGTTCCCGACTATCTGACCCGGCGTGGTTTCGCCCAGCTCCTGGCGCACAGTAACTTAAAAGAATGTCCTTCCACACACCATTCAATGAAAACTGTAGCAAAAGATGGGTTACAATGTTATGCATTATGCATTATTTTTATGAAAACTTTGAAAATGCCTTAAAGATTATATCATTATTTATTATAACTCATATGCCTGAAAATAACTATAGACAAAGAGTTTAACAATAGTGCAAGTAAGTCCAACAATATGACTATAAATTATATAGAAATGTTATTAAAAGTTGTGCCCCTTGAAATAACTTTTCTAGAGTGAAGTCCCCCTGCTATATAGACATTATATAATGAAAATGGAAAAGTAAATGTTATTAAATAAGTAGAAGATTTTACATTAAGAAACTATTATAGTCGGTTGCACAGGAATAAAAAGAAGACGTGTAGAAAATTTCATCTTAATCGGATGTACCGTTATCGAACGCATCCAATACATAAATACCCACAAACACACAAACATACACACTGTTTTATAGATATAGATAATAATTGCCAAGTTGTACAAAACCACTGTGGGCCTATTCTTAGTTGGGAATGAGTTATGTGGATTCATTTATATGTATTAGTACAGCTGGGACACAGTGGATTAATTTAAGAACCAGCTTGGGCAAAGGATAGCCAGCTGACGATGAATCACCAAGGCCAAGTGGGGGTCGAGTTTAGCGGTGAATAAACATCAGCTGACGCTAAATGACAATGATAATGATCCCGAGCAGAGAGAAATAAATCATTTTTGTTGTTCATAGTAATTCTTTTAGTCGGTCCCTATGTTTATGATATTTACAACAGACGTGTTATATTCCCAGAGTTATATATCCTAACAAATTAGTTGCATATTCTTGACAGGATGCAGCAGTCAACTCCAGCATTTGTTGGCTGTATGTGATTCCTGGGCAAGTTTACGTTCTTTAGTTTGCCATTGCTTTTTAAACTACCGGTATTCATACCATTGTATGGGAACCAAAGCAAGACAGTCTACTGCCAAATCGCCCACAGCTGTGTTTTGAACGCGGTATACAGGATTACAAATTGCGTCCTTAACCCCTTAGTCACAGAGTCGGCAATATATATCCTACATGTGCTAAATCTAATCACCTTCCAATTCCATAATCCCTCTAGAACTATGAAAGCTTAACATTTCTTGAGTATTCTCATGTGTTGCCCATGCAGCACAAAGCCAGCTTTCTAATAAGTAAGTAAATAATGAACCAAATAATATCTGGCGAAAATAGTACTGCAGACGTATGGATTGAAACAGCAAAGGTTTATATTCAGCAGTGGCCTTTTGAGGAATTTTAAATGCAAATTTACTTCCCCTACTTGTTCTTTTTTTTTTTTTTTTAAACGTTTCAATCTATACAAAACTGTGTGTATTTACAACGTGCATTGCGTGTTTTCCTTTTCATTTGCAAATACAAGAAATACATTCGTATACATATACAATAATAGTACTCGTTTGCACTCAGACGCGCGGTAGTTTGTTTCAGGTTCATCAAACCCCGTACTGTTGTGTTTCTCTGTTTTGTTTTAGTGTTGCTGCTAGGAAACTGATTAATGCCATTATTGTCTACGTCAATTACTGTAAGCTGGGCAGGGCTATAGAAGGTGTTGGGCTGTCTTTGGGGTATTGCTACAGACATAAATACCCATCGAATTATTCTCAAGCTTTTTACATTGATGATATTTAATGTGTTGTTGTATCTTCGCATCTAAAGATATATGACATGTTCTTGCCGTGAAGTTGATGAGTTTGTGTTTTTCGTAGGCTCGCTCGTGATGTTTGCACGTGGACTATCGTTCCCTATTACCAGTGTCCCTCGTCATCAGGAGAATCCATTCCGACTTCTGAGGTACTTGTAATTTACGACCCCAAGTAAAAGACAAGAAGTCAGCAGTTTAGTCCAGTGTAAGCGCTGAATCCGATACCTCGCCCTCAGCAAACCTTGTCTTTAAAAGCTCTTATCCATTCGGCCATGCTGACTTACAAGTTGATTATAAGTACATTTTGCTTGTGGTTAGGCTGGTCTTGTGACCATTTTTGTTTTCCAGATAGTCATATAGCTCTTGTTTCTGTTTATAAAGCCGTGTTTAAACTAATTTATTGTAAAGATCATCATAGAGAAAAGTTTTTAAACTGAACAGGACGATAAACTTACCAGAGGCACCAAACTGGTTCGCCACATTGTTCAGACTTCGCCTAAGACCGTCAGTCCATCTTCCCATGAAGCCGTTGCCAAACTGCATATTAATCAAGCCTAGGCTATTAGCCAGTGTCTGTTGCATTTGATTCAGTCCGGTCTGCAGTTGGTTAGAAAACTGGCCCATGGCTTGCACAAACTGTGCTCGCTCCGCTTCAGTCATCTGCCTGCACAATATCGTACAAGAGGAATCAGACCATAGGAGAACTACAGATACAATCAGCGCAGAAATATACCCCCATGTATGACATCTCATGTTTGACGTAAGTATCATTTTCTAACGGCAATGCAAGAGCACAAGTGTAGAGTACATACAGTTAACACTTAATTACATAAATAAGTATTTTACATAAACTACATATAAGCATAGCCGCGGTGGTGCAGTGACTAGTACGCTTGTCTGCCTGATGGTGGTGCGTTCAAACCCTCATCATTGCCAACATGACGATTTGGTGCCACATGTGACTGGTGACAGTCCTAGGACAACCATTAACGCCTTTTACTGACTTCGAAATGTCTCTGCATGAGTTCTTGGGAAGATAATATAGTGAGATCCCCCTGGCTTCCACATCCACGAGCTGGTCTTTTACCTCTACACCACACACACACACACACACACACACACACTCACACATCTCTCTCTAACTACACACACACACACATATCTCTCTCTAACTATACACACACATATATCTCTCTCTCTCTCTCTCTCTATATATATATATATATATATATATATATATATATATATATATATATATATATATATATATATGTATGTGTGTGTGTGCGTGTGTGTGTTTGTGTGTGTATGTATGTATGTATGTATTGATTTGCACCTGGAGATGACAAGAACAGAGATGTCTCCGAAGACGTAAGACAACAGTTAGGATGGAAGATATTTATGGTTATACTTATTATATGAAACAATGATGTACAGATTTAAAAGTTTTAAACGTAAGAGGATCGACTTCATTGCACCGGGTCATATCCCATAAGTCTCGGTCTCTTTCCGCTGGGTGGCCTCCTGACAGCTCCGTGTAGAACACAGAACACGAACTCCGTAGCTCCAGCGACGACCCTAAGGAGTCTTCGAGAAAATTGTACCATTGAACCGAACGACGTAAACCAGAATCGAACCCACAACTTTCAAATCGCGAGGCAGGCGGCGTAAAGATTTTACCACGGTGACTCCCTACTGTTTCTGTGGATACATGGTCATTTTCATTACATCATAGGCAACCATTGCGACAGCTGAATGTAACTGCCCTTTTTGCAGGCATCGTTGAGTCACCAGAAAACGAGAATTAGACAGTGAGCTTTACTAGAACACGATTACAAGTAACATTTGGATGTTGCGCCTAAAGCCTTCGTCAGCACAAAATAAACAAACACAAACCGGCACAACTACATGAAAAACACTACATGAACATATAAATATAAAAGCCACGTATCTGTATTCTTGTTGTGGGTGGATACGTCTTTAGATCGATCAACACGTATGATGACATACATGACTTGCATGTTAAATTTATTGCGATAGACTTCTATTTTCTTGATCAAATCGCGGTTCAGGGAAGACGTGACCAGTAGCAGTTCGACGCAACAATATATCCCGAGGATGATAAAATCTCATCAGACGAGTATACTACGTACTACCTTACGGACGCTTCCCAATTTTGCTTGTGGAGGTCAAACATCTGATCCAGCCTGCCATGGCATTTAGTCTTTAGCTGTATTTCCTTGCACCATGGTATTGCTTGTACCCTCCCGATTGTACCTCCACCTAAAGCCGTTGGCACAGTGTGGGATGTGGGTTTGGTGACTCCGCGCAACATTAAGCGTTAACAGAGAGCAGGTAGTACCATCTACTGTTACACTGTAGTTCAGTCATATCTGATTAAGACCTGACAGTTTAGCAGAGAAACACACAATAATATATTCAGGAAGTGATAAATGCGAGAAAGTGTTAAGCGTCTGATTGAGAAATAACATCCACATCAATTGATGATTTTTTGAGCATATTAAATAGTCAAAATGGTTAAGAGCACATGCTGATAATGGAGGTAGTTTGGCCGAATGAGTAATATCGCTCACTCTTACACTTCAGGTGTGCTGATGTCGAGGCAACAGGTTCAACACCTTCAGCGGTCAGTTGGACTAAAATGTTGACTTCTCGTCCTTGACATGTTGACGTAAATTACGAGTACCTAAAAAGTCGGAGTGGGTTCGCCTGATGGCAACGGACACTGGTAACAGCGAAAGCTTAAAGGTCACAAAAGTCGAGAGGATCGACTTCATTGCCCTGGGTTTCATCCAATATTACTCGGTCTCTTTCCGCAGGACAGCCTGCCGAAAACGACGCACAAACCACGAACTCCGTAGCTCCAGCGACGACTCCATAGAAGTCTCCAAGAAACATGCACTCTTGAATGAAAGACGTAGCGAGGAATCGAACCCACAAACTTCGGAGCGCGAGGCAGACGATTTGAGAACTTCGCCACGGAGACTCCCAAGGGAGAGCTAATCCACACGCAAATAGCAGGCCTGTGTACTAGCATTAGTTGCACGTGTATGGACTACACCTGTGTTCAAGGCGAGCGAAAGCATATTAATAAACCAATTGTAAACACTTTGATAATAATGAACCCACGATGACAATTTAGAAACACTTGTACACGCCTGGAGAGTATTATGTATATGATGCTAAACCCTTGCTCATGCACCAGTCGGCACTCGAATGGTGAGATGTTCAATATGAAACCAAACGCCCTTATTTCCCATGTCAGTTCCTGAGCCCATTGTAGTGTGGGTTGAATTACTGTAAAATAATCTGCCTTTATGCGATTTGAATTCGCAACCATAGGGCAGACAAGAGGACTGGCTACTGTACCCCCACGGCTATGCTCATATGTAATCTAAGTGGATTACTTATTTATGTAATTAAATATAAATTGCATGTAATCCATAATTATTTTCTTGCATTGCCGTCAGAAACGTACGCAACAATAGACGTTTACTGTCAACACCAACAACTACAACAACACACACACACACACACACACACTCAAACTTGTCATCATCTGGCTATAATTAAACTACTAAAATATGCTGGAGTTGACTGCTACGACCTGTAAAGTATATGCAACTTACTAACTGCCTATAATACATTACGGTGTTGGACAGAGGGATCTTGAGCCTGGGGATTTAAGTCCGCCTGGCTAGTGCAGTCGCCACGAACTTGCAAGGTTATGGTTTTTCTTTAAGCCCTTAACAGAAAGAAGAAAAAAATCCACATCTTACCGAGGATTCGAACCCGGGTCTTCCGAGGAGAACCCGGTATTCTTAGCCTCTGAGCCAGCCTCATACTTTTTTTTTTGCATATCCTTTTACAGGACATCGTTGTCAACATCAGCATCTTTCAGCTGTATGTTGATTTCATGGCAAGATTACGCTCAATAGTTTGCCATTGCTTTCTGAGCGGCCGGCTCACATACCCCGTAAGTTACCGACGCGATTCGAACCACTGCTGATTCTCACCATCGTCACGTTACCTACGAGAGTATACGAGATTACGGAGAAAAGTCGCTAACCTCTAGGCCAGGAAGCCGGCAGCCGCATACTACATTGTCTAAAATAAGATGTAGTATGACGTCAAGCAGAGCCGCAGTATCGTAGTTCCCAGACGCTCGCCTTACGCCCGGTGGTCATAGGTTCCATCCACATAGAGACGTATTAGATTTGTGTGTATTGACCTAGGCTCACAGGTCGACCCTTCTTAAAATGGGTGTGCTTGAGGTAACTTGGGGAGAAAAGGCGGCGACCATGATAATGACCACATCACCGACTGGGTGCCGATTGTTCTATGAACATGTTGTTCTAGCAACAGGTGCCCGATGCACCTTATTGCGTGTAAACATGCCCCTTTGCATTAGTTTACTGTGATGTCATTGCTCTGTGTTAATATGTTGGGCAGGGTATAAGCATTTGTGGGCTTGTCTGAAGTAAAAGGATGATACCCCCAATGGAAACAGATAACAGGTAACACAACAGATAACAGGTACCACGTCATACAATTGGCTTAAAGTTCAACAAACAAAAGCAAACATTACCTGCTGAAACCACCGTTGTTGTTGTAGCGGGTACACTTACAGTACTCCACCCTGACTCCGTTGATGAAAGAGTTGCTGACGCTGTTCATGCTGTAGCCATTCCTACAACATTTTGTTGTGTAGCCATCAGACATAAAACTCGTCGCATTTTGGCATTCGGGTCCCTCGAGACAGTCATTTTCTGGCAGTATAAATATTTCAATGTGATGAAACAGTGGATCAAAACAATGTTTTCCCGTAGTGAATTTGAATAACGAAGACACAAACCATATATAGTACGATTTATTGCCTGGCACATTTTGCTGCATCTCGTCAGGTACTTACTGCAGATTTCACACTACATAGAGTAAAATAATTAGAATCATCGTTCAAGCTGAAATATACACATGTTCACACAGTAATATGAGATTTTTACCAAGGTAATTTTAAATTGACTATCATGTCTTTCTGTTTGCACAAAATTGGCTTGTGCAGGTGGATCATTGCACGTCATGTCTTGGAAACCGACCATGTCATTGATAGGGACAGTGCTTTTCGCGTGTTGTTTCATACACAAAATAGTCATTTGTTAAAATTTGGAGAAGCGATAATGATCCCCCTGCACAAGTCAGTTTTGTGCAAACAGAAAGACATGATAGTCAATTTAAAATTACCATGGTAAACAACTGATATTACTGTGTGAACATATGTATATTTCAGCTTGAACGGTGATTCTAATTATGTTACTCTATGTTGTGTGACAACTGCAGTAAGTACCTGACGAGATGCAGCGAAACAGTGGATATTTTCTGTAACCATTGATCATATCCTCCGAGAGCAATTGCTTCGGTGAATGTTTAACAGATTCATTACCAAACAAACCAAGGTTTGTAACTACAATAAATTTATGGCGGAAAATAGGAAATAAGTGTCACAGTTATGATTTAAAAGTTGTTGATATGGTAGCAGACATGTTGTATTATATATCAAATTAAAGGCGGTTCTTAGTGAAAACTGCTATATATAAACCAATGGCAGATACGGGCTGTAGTTTAAGACGATTGATCATCCCGTAGGAATTAACCAGTTCACAGTCGCGTGTAAATTGTTTATCAGCGCAATGTGTAATGTCGATTATTTTTTCTCTGACGTCTCACCGATAAAAGAGCCAGACCATAACAAAAAGCAAGCCACGATGTCTTCAATTTTGCGACACTGACGCCCTACATGTTCCAACTGACACTCTCTTCTTATTTTAAGGTGAGGCTGACACCCTAATGGTCGTTCAGATACACCTCTCTTCCTTTAACGAAAGACTGACATTATAAATGTTTACTTAGACACCTCTCTTCCTTTAATGAGAGACTGACACCCTAAATGTTTATTCAGACACCTCTCTTACTTTAACGAGTGACTGAGACCCTAAATGTTTACTCAGACGCCTCTCTTCTTTTAATAAGACACTGACATCCTAAATGTTTACTCAGACACCTCTCTTCCTTTAATGAGAGACTGAAACCCTAATTGTTTACTCAGACACCTCTCTTCCTTTAATTAGAGAAGGACACCCTAAATGTTTACTCAGACACCTCTCTTCCTTTAATAAGATACTGAGAAACTAAATGTAGACTCAGACACCTCTCTTTCTTTAACGAGAGACTGACACCCTAAATGTCTCCTCAGACACCTTTCTTCCTTTAATCAGAGACTGACACCCTAAGTGTTTACTCAGACAACTCTCTTCCTTTAACGAGATACTGAGAAACTGAATGTTTACTCAGACACTTCTCTTCCTTTAACGAGATACTGAGAAACTAAATGTTTACTCAGACACCTCTCTTCCTTTATCTAGAGACTGACCCCTGAATATTTACTCAGACACCTCTCTTCCTTTAACGAGATACTGACACAATAAATGTTTACTCAGACACCTCTACTCCTTTAACGAGATATTGACAAATTAAATGTTTACCCAGACACCTCTCTTCCTTTAACGAGAGACTGACACCCTAAATGTTTACTACTCAGACACCTCTCCTCCTTTAATCAGAGACTGACACCCTAAATGTTTACTCAGACAACTCTCTTCCTTTAACGAGATACTGAGAAACTAAATGTTTACTCAAACACATCTCTTTCTTTAACGAGAGACTGACACCCTAAATGTTTACTCAGACATCTCACTTTATTTAATTAATGATGCTGTTTATGAACCAATTTTCTTCAAAGTAAAATATCAATATTTTTCTTATTCTTGATCCTCAATATTCTAATAATGTTCTACAACATGTTATGTTCAAAAGCCTAAATTTTCTTCTTTAGTGCTTGTCAAATGGCCCATGATTCCCATTCGTATGTTGTCACAGGAACACAAGAACGATGCTGAAAAAAAAAATGATACGACACAAAACATCTCGATTCCTTAAAGGACATAGAACCTGGTGAAGACTGGGTTCCAGTGCCACAGGGATGGGGTACGTCTGTCGGGGTGGGGAGGGACACTGGACCAGGATGCCACCCTGAACACTAGGGCGAGTAAATAGCTCCAGGAATTGATGTGATTTTGCAACATTAATTAGTGTAAAAACACCAAGTCAAAACGGAATCACGCCAGACAAGAGCACCATGCGGGGACCCAAATAACAATATTCAACTAACACAGAACTGATGTCGTCAGACGCTACAAGTAGTGTAGTTGGGGTTACAGAGTGGGGGGTAGGGGGAGGGGTCATTAACTAAGTTTAGTTGTGTTGAAACAAGAACCGATATAATAGCACTAAGGATATTCCGATTCGTGCTCCATCCTCATCTTCAACGGTCAACGAAGAGTCCAAATACCATCGGCATCTGTAGCAGTCTAATTATTTATAATATAACTAACTAAATAACCAGCAAATTGAATTAATGGCTGACTGTTAACTAGCTAATTAACAACCTAACTAACTAACTCTCAGTTATAATCCAGAAGATTTAAACAGAATGTCACATGTATAAATACAATACTTAAATACAAACACAGTAGTTGAAACCAAGGTAGAAAACACAAAGCACATTTAACGCACCGACAAATTGCCTGTCACAGACACAGCTGGCCATTGACTTTTCGCTGTTTGCTTGACCCTTCCACTGCAAGTTGAAGCCGTTGCCGCAGCAGTAGTGGTTGTTGTTGACCACACTGAGACTTTGGTAGCCCTTGCATTGAAATTCACCGCTTATGCATGGTACTGAAAATAGAATGTTTAAATACAGAAAAGACGAACAATAAATTGCACGATTCCTTGCTTGGCATATTTCGCTGCATTTGGTCAGATGCATACTGCAGAGTTATATATCATATTAAGTGAAAAAACGAGTGATACTTTCGCTGAAGTACCACATATATAGTCACTAATATTGTTCAAATGTGGAGTATGTTATCCCAATGGTAATCTAAGAGTCGTAATGAAGTCTTTCTATTTCCATAGAAATGGCTGGAATAGCCTAATCGATACAGTCTCGATGTATTTGAGCTATCTATTATTGTTCGTCGAATACAGTATACGAAATACCTTTTCTCTGTTTATTATGTGACTGCTAATTAGCAAATGTTCCCCGACGGCCGACTTCGACGTTTTATGACCTTTCGAGTGCAAGGGATTCCTGAAGATTGATTAAATCCATGTTCGATCCACATTGGTAATTGTTCAGTTTAGTACTAGATTTGCTACTTGTCTTTCAGTTCTACCAATGTAAGTGGCTTGGCACGCACACTGGAAATGATAAATGCAGTTTGATTTGGTGTACGGAGTCAATGGCTCTGTCACGGATATAGTAAGTATCCAGGTGGTTTTATATCCAATAATTGGGTCAGTAACAAAGAATGTTTGGTTTACAACTGTTTTAAGTCGATATGTATTCATTTTATTATATCGTCTTCTCGACATGTTAGCTGTATAAACATTTGAAGTTTGGTGACCGTTGATTCTGTGGATGTAGGTTTGGGTGGATGGCAGTGACGCTGGATGAAACCAACTGGATAGCCCTTAGATTTCAGAGTTTGGTGATGGGTATCTAGTTCATCCTTTAGTGTGTCGCCAGAGCAAGTCTTTCTAGGTTTATTAAATAGGGCCAGTACCACACCACGCGTATATTTGATGGGTGTAAACTATTGAACTTCAGATATTGTCTCACCCATGTTCCTTTCTTTTATTTACATGTTAGCAATAATTATTGTGAATATGGTCTTAGACCCTTATTTTAAACAATAAGTTAGTTAGTTGGCTAATTAGATGCTTAGTTAGTGATACCCTCGTTAGATAGTTAGATAGTTAGTTAGTTAATTTATTAGTTAGTTAGTTAGTTAGTTAGTTAGTTAGTTAGTTAGTTAGTTAGTTAGTTAGTTAGTTAGTTAGTTAGTTAGTTAGTTAGTTAGTTAGTTAGTTAGTCCATTTAACATAATTGTTTTTGGTCTGCCACTGCCTCTTGTACCGTCGTTCTGTTCATTCATAAAAGATATGCTCATTATATATGTAAAGAACATTGTCTCTTTATTATAGCTGCATTATGCTGGAAGACCGCCTCAATCCCAATGCTGCAGCTAAACAGGATGCAGAAACAGAGTGGAGAGCCCTAAAGGACATAATTTACAACACTGCTGTGGAAATCCTGGGTAGACTGGTTTGATGAAAATTCCGAAGACATCAACCAATTGCTGGCCGAGAAACATCTTCTCCTCAAGGCACATTTGAATTACCCGAAGTCAACATAAAAAAAAAGATTCCTTCAAGAACATTCAGAGAGTAGTCCAGCAGAAACTTCGGCACAAGCGGGACCCCTGGCTGAGCAGTAAAGCTAATGAAATTCAAGGCTTTGCTGACAGACATGATATGAAAAACTTCTACGACTCACTGAAAGTGGTCTATGGTCTTACATCACCAGGCACAGTTCCCCTCCTAAGTGCAGTTGGGAGGAACATTGGTCACCGATAAGAAAGAAATCCTTCAACGCTGGGCAGAGCATTTCAGCAAAATCTTAAATGCAACTTCCTTCTTCGATGATGAAACCATCAACTGCCTTCCTCAAGTTCCCACCAATGATACACTTGATGACCTGCCAATCATAGTGGAAGTAAACAAAACCATCCAACAACTCTCCAACGGCAAGGCACCTAGTCCTGACTCCATCCCAGCAGAGATATACAAGGCAGGTGGGCCGGTCTTAACAGAGCAGCTTTACCAAGTCTTTACAAATATATGGGTAACGAGACCATGCCACAAGATTTCAAGGACGCGTCAATAGTCCACCTTTACAAACGTAAAGGAAACCGCCAATCCTGTGACAACCACCGAGGCATCTCCTTGCTTTCAATTTCAGGGAAGATACTCGCCAGAATTCTTCTCAATCGCCTCACGACCCATCTCGATCAAGGTCTTCTTCCTGAGAGTCAATGTGGCTTCAGAAAAGAACAAGGAACTGAAAATCTAAGAAAATCTAATTGAATGCTTTTCGAATTCATCATGACACCTGGGAGACTGCAGCCAGAGACCGAAATTCGTGGCGTGCATCATTAAGCAAGGATGCATTCACGTGTGAGGCAACCAGGACTGCAAAAGCTGTGAAGAAAAGGCAGGACAGAAAAACCACTGCAGGAAATCCTCCTCCAGAAACTTCAAGCATTCTTTGTCCACATTGTCAAAGAAGATTTCGAGCCAAAGTAGGTCTTATCAGCCATCTTAGAACTCACGACTCCATACTTTCGACCCCATTGGATGAAATGAATGGTCATCATCATTCTTGATGGACAAACAACATAGCCGCATACAATTTAAACTACTTTTTTTTTATTGGCAGGATTTTAATGTTGTTTACTTAAATATATATGGTTAGCAACATTATCCACGAAGTGCATCCTACACCTTGAGATCTATCCCCGTGTATTACAGTTGGATGTGGCACAAAGATTCACCTTACACTGAATTATGTTTAGAAGCTCACCTTGTTCTGCTGTAACTAGAACAGCGGAGATGGCCAGTAGTAGCACTGCAGCCAACATCTTGTATTCTTTTACAATCTGTAATAAACAGCAAATACATCAACATGCGATAACACATGATACACAATTTGAGTATATCTTTTATTAGTATCACTGTAGTCAAAACCAGTGCTGTCAGCTTTTATATCTTTAAGTGACCAAAGCTGACACATTATGGACTTCAACACTCGAAAGTGTACTTTTACAGACATATATGGCCACCATTTGGCCACTTCCGAGATCATCAGAGATAAATACATTTAAATGTAATTATTAGCAATCATAAGATTCATTATCATTATCTAATGTCATCTTCGCGTGGTATATTTGTAATAGTACGTCTCGAACATCCTCTGTTCTGTGTTTTCATCATGCATTCATACAAATTTATACAGTCTACCTCTTAATGTTTTCCACCCACGTGTAACATTGTTTAGCAGAACATTTGTAAATACGATTATATTCAAAGACAAGTCTGTTCGTTCGGTCACTTGATTTGTTCAGGCCGCCCACTAAACCAGTAGGGTTATGTTTAACCGAGATATTTTCAATTCTTCATTAAATGTTTCCTCCAGGGACACCAGTAGTATTAGTATTTTGCCATACACGTAATTTACAGTCAGTTCCCCTGGCGTGTATAATTAATCACAAACAATTATAAGTTTGGGGATCTGTTTGGTAGTTTCTTTCCAAATTTTATTTTTATAGACACACAGCGCATCAGTTCATTAAATCGTTTACTTAAAGGTGATGGCAAGTGATCAGTCTTTGTCTCCAATTCAATTGCATGGAACTGCGAGGAACCTATAACCTTGGTTGTGTCATATACTCACCGGTGGTTTTCCATTATTGAGGTTTAGACAACCGATTCTAAAATTATCAACTTGTAATAAAATGCGCGTCTCTCTGCCTTTATGTCTCTTTATGTTCCTTCTTGTATCTGTGCATGTTTCTTTCTACGTATCCCCTCGTAACTTCGTGTCTAGCTATCTCTGTATCTTGCTGATACATCTCAGCCTCCCAGATCTCAAATGTTTTGGTTGACTTTCTTACATATTCATCAGATGTTTCTGGAATGTGTTTATTCCATTTTGTTTACGCTTTACATGCGATTTGATCCTTTCTAGAAAGGGATCGAACCGCGTTATCACTGTCGGCCTGGTTAACTATAGACTAAATGGGCAATTAGAATTCATAAGATTCATTCTAATGATTTTCATGTCACAATACATCGTTTTTGTTTCGTCATACTTGCATAATGATCCCAATTTGGTTATTTATCATAAACTTGATTTCTAATGTACACACTCTCTAGAATTCTCTTCAGACGTATCTTCTAACACAATAACAGTTTTAAATGCCTGCACAATGTAATATACAAGAAAATGGGAATATTCTTCAACAAGTGAATAGGTACAATTATCTCGGAACTGTCATAACATCTGATGGGAGATGCCTTGAAGAGATTAGAAGAAGAATCGTCATGGCAAAAGTAGCCTTTAGCAAGATGAAAAACATACTGACCAATAAAAAGATGTCAATTGAAACGAGAAAAAGGGTGTTGAGATGCTACATAGAACCTGTACTTTTATATGGATGTGAAGCTTGGACAATGAGCAGTCAGGCTGAAAAACATCTGATGGCTGTAGAAATGTGGTTTCTGAGGAAAATGCAAAGAATACCATGGACAGCCAGAAAGACCAATGAACAAGTCCTTCAAGAAACAAATGAAGATCGTAAACTGATTAGAGACATTAGACGTAGACAGTCACAATTTTTTGGGCATGTTATGAGAAGAAATGATTTGGAGAACTTTGTGACAACTGGTAAGATCGAGGGGAACAGACCAAAGGGAAGACCTAGAAGCAAGTACCTGGATGGCTTTGCCTTGTGGCATGGTCGAGACAGAAACACGGAGCTGGTCCACGACTCTGGTGATCGAGTGAGATGGCAGAACATGACCGCCCACGCTTACCGGCATGGCACATGATGGATGGATGCAGTTTCTTCTAGTACTCATTCACGTCTCTGTGTTAGTCTCTGCTTAAGAAAGTATTACTTATCCTGTTATATTTGTCTTCTTCTTGCACGCGTCCCCTTCAGGTTTGCCCCAAGAATACGCTTTAGCAAGTAGCTTCGTTTCTAAATATATCCAAAATATTCGAAATTATCTGTCTTGATCTCATTAAATACTGACTTCTTCGGTAATAATGTCTATAATACATTTGTGTTTGGTTTCTTCGCCTGCTTAATTTCTCATATTCTGTTACATAAACCCATCTGAAAACTCCAAATTGATCTTAATGCTTATCCCTACACCGCTCAACTTGACAAGAGAAGTTATAATTGGGGCCCAAAACAGCCTCAGATTAATAACCCTGTGATCTAATCAGTCACATTTAGAATATTGATCTGAGAGGAATTGTCGTCTGTCAAGGTTCCAGAGAGGGGTATATTAGGCGTCAAAGACGGGATAGAAAGAGGTAAAAGAAGTAGACACCAAGTTAAATGGCAGAGAATATAACATAAAAAGAAATTGATTATTTGGTTGTTTCGGGATTTGAAATTTAAATATTGAGCACAACCTACTACTGGCAACGCCGATCGCACTCCGGCACGAACCTAAGGCCTATCCACGTCATGGAAGCACTATACTCGAGTTTCGCCCTCGTTTGAGCTCGTCAGTAGTGCATATCCCTGACCGGATCCGGAAACAAGCCCCGGATCACGCGTGTGAAGCGGGTGTGTAACCACGCAGCACACACTGGACACGCCAAATTATCACACCGGAATACCACAACGCTACCCATCGTAGGATATGCTCAATATTCAGTCACATACCCCAGTAGGATATTGAGCATATCCTACGATGGGTAGCGTTGTGGTATTCCGGTATGATAATTTGGTGTGTCCAGTGTGTGCTGCGTGGTTACACACCCGCTTCACACGCGTGATCCGGGGCTTGTTTCCGGATCCGGTCAGGGATATGCACTACTGACGAGCTCAAACGAGGGCGAAACTCGAGTATAGTGCTTCCATGACGTGGATAGGCCTTAGGTTCGTGCCGGAGTGCGATCGGCGTTGCCAGTAGTGGGTTGTGCTCAATATATAAAAAGAAATGACATGACGCAATCCAGAAAACCAGTAAAACGACAAAATAGTTAACGACCAGAAGAGACATCCGTGTTGCAGTGAACTAAAACTCATAAACAAAGCTGACGTGTGAAACAGACGGTACATACTTCGTCATTCAGTCACGGTGCAGGTTAGAGACAGGTCACACCTTAGACGCAGAGCAGACATGCAGTCACATTACATGGACATTTATAACGACAAGTAGATTACATCACCAAGATAGTGTTAACCCACTTCCTGTAATTGGAAGTTTGAAAAGCACAATAGTGGAGGGGTATATACCCGGGAAGAGACGAAGAGGAAGGCCAAAGTGAAGATGGGTGCAGGATGTGGCGGATGATCTCCAGATGGGTGTATCTGACGAGGTACATCTTGCTTATGATCGAGAGGTTTTCCGTAAGGTTGTTATGGGAGAGGTTCTACAACGGACATCTGAAGTGTATTTTAAACTGAACTACGTAGTAGTGTCAGGACGTGAGTGTGCGTAAGTGAGAACCAATTTGAGATATGGAATGTTCCAGTGAGTGATATGAGTGAACATTAGTCATTGTCAGCAACAAATGAGTTCTGTCAAGCATATGTGACGATTGTTTTAGGCCAGCGTTATGGGTAAAGTGAGTGACGCAGCTGGCTGCGGGGGTCTGTTCAGTGTATATCCTTCGGGAATACACATTAATTCAGATGCTGCCGTGAGTCGTTTTAAGTGCATTCATCTCAGTATCTGTCAGTCTACTGTGTGAGCGAGCCAGGTTATTTTTGTCAATAGTATAGATAAAAAGTCACACCCCCACATCGGCATCTTGGCATCGTCCGTATGTATTAAGATGATATCCGTGTGTGTTGCTTATTAATTGTGGGCCTTTTTGTACCATACAATAATAATGAATAAATGTTACAAACTATTAATGTTATTTTGAAAGTTTGGAGAGAACAATAATGGAGGGGTATATACCCGGGAAGAGAGGAAGAGGAAGGCTAAAGAGAAGATGGGTGCAGCATATGGTAGATGATCTCCATATTGTTATATCTGACGTGGGACATCTTGCTTATAACTGAGAAGTTTTCCGGAAGGTTGTTATAGGAGCGAGGTTCTGCAACGAACATGCTACTGAATGAATGAATGCATTTTGAATTCTTAACTCAGCTATTTCAATGTGAGAGTCTGTTTCATATGACTGAATTTTACTTTAAAAGAAAAAGAACCCTTTACAGGCCTTGTGTACACATGCTAATAGACCGATCGGCACTCGATGGCTGATCTAGTCAATATCACGTCGGTCTCATTTATTGCCAACGATATTTTCTGCGACCTATTTTAAGCTGGATCAATCTTCAATCCCAGATCAAATTCAAACGTCTGTCTGGGTAGCGTTTCAAACAGACGACCACCGGCCCGACAGCAAGCGTGCTAACCACTGTACTACAGAAGCTCCAGTATTACTTTGGACATTTCTTTTATTTCTTATTTCATCCTCACGCCTGCCATCCTATTTTATTTATTGTGACAGGTAAACTACATTATTGGTGTGTTCAAGTGCATGTCCATTCATTTTAATTTTCAGAGTTGGTTCTGTGATATCTTAAGATTACGAAAATACATATAACGAATATTACCATCCAACGTACAAGGGATTGAAGTGGCAAAGAGGAAAGGCGTGCGGCTTCAACCGGGAACAGTGCTGGTTCGATTAAACGTGTTGGCAACTTGTTATGGCCAACATTTTCATGCCAATATTTACTGCGAATATCTGTAATGGCACGCTCTTCCTTGATATCTGGTAGTGCCTTGAGTGGCTGGCCTTCTGTGGCAACATTGTCAAATACGAGTAATTGGAAGTATGTTTTACAAGTTGCGCTGATTAAAAAGTCTCTTAGCAGTTACAAGTTAGCTGCATATCCTTTACAGGATGTAGCTGTCAACTCCAGCAGTGTTAGCTGTTTGTTATTCCTGGGCAAGTTTACTTTCAGAAGTTTACCATTGCTTTCTGAACGAATTGTATGGAAACCAACGCGAGACGTTCCCCCTCTCTCATAACATGTTGGGAAAGTTAAGAGCGTCGGCTATTTTGTGTCAAGATACCACCTGATATCTTAATAGCTGAATGGTAAGTGATCAGTTCGTTTCTAAACAATTTTCAACCAATTCTGAAATTATCCTTTACCCATATTATGCCTGTAGACAAATTTGATTGAAGAAATAGAGATATTATAGAATGAATGATAAAAGCAAGGTGAGTCATTATGAAACTAAGAAGTATGAGGAAGCCAAAATAGATTAAATCTATTACCACACTTGGAATTCTTAACCCTTTTTCGAGCGGTAATATATTATAAATTAGAAACAGAAAGAGTGATTAGAACAAGTACTAATAACTACAAACATTCACTAATTGGTGTCTGCACACAAAGAGCGTTTTGGTGTAACAGAAACACCAACGTAGGCCTCATGATGTGAACTAAGAAAATAGTCTAGTGAATCAAGAGGTGAAAAAAAGGACCCTGGCGCTATAAAAGAAGTGCTTTGTCAAAATCTATAAATAATATTACTAGAAAAGTCTTTCTCGGGAACACAATGCAACATAAATAGAGGGAGATATAAAAATACACGGAGAAGAAAATTAGAGACATAAATGTATACAACAGAGTGGGCATTTGATAGAGAAGATAGAAACAAGCTGTGGGACATCCTTAAACGATATAGAGTGAGTGCACATTAAAAAACCTTATGTAAAAGCTTGTATAACAACAGTGAATGCATAGTGAGAACGAATGGAACACACTCAGAACAGTTCACTATAAGATCAGGAGTACAAAAAGGTTGTGTCATGTCCCCTCTCTTGTTCATAACCTATATAGAAAGCATAAGTAAAGAAACCAGCCAGAGACAATAAGAATACGGCATGACGAACAGAACACAAAAGAAGAATCGACGGCAAATTACACCATTAAATAACACCTAGTTGCCGACCATCAAGCACCAATAGCAAACTCAGAAGTAGAATTACAAGACCACATGAACAGTCTAAACCAGTAGTTCCCAAGCTTTTCAAGCAGAGGGCCATATCTACAATTTTCGATGGATAAGCGGGCCACAACGTTATAAAATTATAAAAGTCGTGCAATATCATTCTTACCTTTCTTAACTTAAATTTTCAATCAGGTTCGACAATCGCTATTAATGTAATTAATTTACAATTGTAATTGTTATTCATAACCAGTTACTTAAGTACAGATGCCAGTTTATCAATGTCTAGGTACAAATCTGTTGTGCCTAAAGTCATAAGCGCAGCTCGGTTACTGTTGGTGAGTCTGGAACGTTGCTTGTTTTTTGTAACGTTCATGGCGAAACATAGCTGTTCGAGGCTTCGCCTGCCACTTTCTGACAGCTGGCGGGATACACATGGCCCGCGGACCGTGGTTTGGGAACCTCTGGTCTAAAAGTGTGTTAGGAACATAAAATGAAAATTAGCGTAAGTAAAACAGAGGTAGTGACTATAACCAAAGAAGACAAACAGTAACGAGTCATCTAAAAGAACACCACCAGAAACAAGTAAAGAGCTTCATGTACTTAGGAAGTATAATATCATCAAATGGAAAATCAGAAGAAGAGATCGAAAATAATTGCAATAAGGCAAACCAACTCATTAGACAAACGGCACCACTACTAAAGAACAAATACGTATCCATCCATTCATCATGTGCCATGCCGATAAGCGTGGGCGGTCATGTTTTGGAATCTCACTCGATCACCAGAGTCGTGGATCAGCTCCGTGCTTCTGCCTCGACCATGCCACGTGGACAAGCCATCCAGGTATTTATTTCTAGGTCTTCCCCTTGGTCTCTTCCCTTCGATCTTGCCAGTTGTCACCAAGTTCTCCAAGTCATTTCTTCTCATAACATTCCCAAAAATTGTGACTGTCTACGTCTAATGTCTCTAATCAATTTACGATCTTCATTTGTTTCTTGAAGGACTTGTTCATTGGTTTTTCTCTCAGTCCATGGTATTCTTTGCATTTTCCTTAGAAACCATAGCCATCAGATATTTTTTTCAGCTTGTCTGCTCATTGTCCACGCTACACATCCATACACATGTATAGGTTCTATGTAGAACCTCAACACTCCTTTTCTATTTTCAAATGATATCTTTTTATTGGTCATTATGTTTGTCTTTTTTTTTATCTTGCAAAAGGCTACGTTCGCAATGGAAATTCTTGTTCTACTCTCTTCAAGGCATCTCCCATCAGATGTTATGACTGTTCCGAGATAACTGTACCGATTAACTTGCTTAAGAATATGCCCATTTACTCGTATATCACATTGTGGTATTTCCTTCTTCCCAGTGACGACCATAATCTGTGTCTTCTTACTATTCAGTTCTAACCGTAGTTGTTCACTGTGTGCAACAACCGCATCTACTAAATGTTGCAGGTCCTGTTCATTTTCTGCAATGAAGACTGTATCATCTGCATATCTAATGTTATTGATGTATCGTCCCCCACTGTTGATTCGTTTCATATCTTCTATATTTCATAAAATATGTTCACTGTACAGGGAAAAAACGATCTGGCGACACTACACATCCCTGTCTCACACCTCTTTTAATAGGCTGATATTGACCTACATCATTATCAATTCTGATGGCAGCTTGTTGTTTCCTCTATATGTTTTTTTACAAGTGTAAGGTCTCTTCCATCAATTTGCAGATCTTCAAGCATCTTTATCATGTCGACATGTCTTACTTTATCGAAAGCTTTTGTGTAGTCAATAAAGCATAGATATAGATCTTTGTTAACTTCTATAGAACGTTCAATTACTGTTCTCAGTATATACACAGCATTTACTGTACCCTTGCCTTCTACAAACCCACATTGTTCTTCTCCTATTTCGGGTTGTATTTCTTCCTAACTCTTTGCATGATAATTCTCAGCAACATCTTCGTGATGTGGCTCATTATACTAATCGTTCGATGTTGATCACGTTCCAAGGCTCCTAATTTCTTCGGGATTGCAATAAATATAGAATTGCACAATTCGGGAGGTATATCTCCAGTATCGTATATTGCGTTCAGAAGTCTGGTGACTTGGTCTATTTCATATTCTTCTAAGGTATTGAACATTTCTATCATGATGTTATCTGTACCCAGTACATGTACCCGGGGTCTTGCCAGTTTTCATATGGTTAAGAGCATTCTGAACTTCTGTCTTCAAAATTGATGGTCCTTCATTATTATTCCGATAATTATTTTGTTCTTCTCTTGTATTATCATAACGGTCTTTCACATAATCTGACCACGCATGTAAAATCGGATCTTTATCTATTATGATTTTGCCATCTAATCAATAGTTAACAAGAAAGCACTCTACAACACAATCTTCCAACCAACTATATGCTACCATTGCCACTCCTGGACAATGAAAGAAACAGAGAAAAGAAAAATCAAGACGACAGAAATGACATTCCTGAGATGAGTGCTCAATGTATCTTGAAGAGAGAAAATCAAAAATGAAGAAATCAGAACTGAAGTTGGGGTTATAACAGCGCTAGACTTTATCAGAAGGCATCGGGTTATATATGTGAGTGTCAGTGTATGTGTGTGTGTGTGTGTGTGTGTTAAAACTCTTAGGCTTGGCTTTTACTAAAGTGCGTGATACTGTCGGTAAAGTGATCAAATTGATACAATCTTCTACTAGAATATGTCCCTATCTGCGACACCTATTAATTATAGTTATACATTCTTCAAACCCGCGAAGAAATGGGACGCCTTGCTTGCTTTTTGTCCATTAGCCAGCAAGTAAATCACTTCTATGCCGGGTGATGACATATACACGAGAAACTGCCACTGAGCAGGAAATGGCTGTACGGTAAATTACTGGCCTCACGAGACTCGGAATGTCTTACCCAAGGACATAAATAATTATTATCGCTGAACCTGGCGCAATCTGTGGGAATAAAGAAGAGTGAAGGACCGCCGATCACACATGGTGAACTCAAATTCAAGAAATGGTTAGTTTAAAATCGTAACACTCAATGCCACAAGGAGTTACAGTGGTAAACTCTGTACATAAAGAGTTGAGCCAACCAGTAACGCAGATTCAATGATAACAATAACGGTGACATTGGGCAAGATCCCAGTTTAAGGACAGAGCGGAAAATGTTCTCTTACTCACGCGCAGGGTTGGGTTGTTTTGAACAAGGCTACTAGTATAAAGTTCCACCGAATGGTAGACTATATTCATGGTGAAGTATACTTGAACACCGTCACCTGCAAGGTGTGCATAGATAGAGACAACTGGAAGTATGCATGAAAAGAGCCATACCTGGAAGGTATGCATGAACAGAGTCAACTGGAAGGTGTACATGTACAGGGTCAACTGGAAGGTATGCATGAACAGAGTCACCTGGAAGGTATGCATGAACAGAGTCAACTGGAAGGTGTACATGGACACTGTTAACTGAAAGGTGTACATGACCACTGTTAACTGAAAGGTGTACATGAACACTGTTAACTGGAAGGTGTACATGAACACTGTTAACTGGAAGGTGTACATGAACACTGTTAACTGGAAGGTGTACATGAACACTGTTAACTGGAAGGTGTACATGAACACTGTTAACTGGAAGGTGTACATGAACACTGTTAACTGGAAGGTGTACATGAACACTGTTAACTGGAAGGTGTACATGAACACTGTTAACTGGAAGGTGTACATGAATACTGTTAACTGGAAGGTGTACATGAACACTGTTAACTGGAAGGTGTACATGAACACTGTTAACTGGAAGGTGTACATGAACACTGTTAACTGGAAGGTGTACATGAACACTGTTAACTGGAAGGTATGCATGAACAAAGACAACCGGAAGGTGTACATGAACACTGTTAACTGGAAGGTATGCATGAACAAAGACAACTGGGAGGTGTACATGAACAGAGTCAACTGGAAGGTATGCATAAACAGGGTCAACTGGAAGGTATACATGAACAAAGACAACTGGAAGGTATACATGAACAAAGACAACTGGAAGGTATACATGAACACTGTTAACTGGAAGGTGTACATGAACACTGTTAACTGGAAGGTGTACATGAACAAAGACAACTGGAAGGTGTACATGAACACAGACAACTGGAAGGTGTACATGAACACAGACAACTGGAAGGTGTACATGAACATTGTTAAATGGAAGGTGTACATGAACACAGACAACTGGAAGGTGTACATGAACAAAGACAACTGGAAGGTGTACATGAACAAAGACAACTGGAAGGTGTACATAAACACGGACAACTGGAAGGTATACATGAACACTGTTAACTGGAAAGTATACATGAACACAGACAACTGGAAGGTATATATAGACAGGGTCAACTGGAAGGTATGCATGAACACAGACAACTGGAAGGTGTACATGAACACTGACAACTGGAAGGTATACATGAACACAGACAACTGGAATGTGTACATGAACACAGACAACTGGAAAGTATACATGAACACTGTTAACTGGAAGGTATACATGAACACAGACAACTGGAAGGTATACATGGACAGGGTCAACTGGAAGGTATGCATGAACACAGACAACTGGAAGGTGTACATGAACACAGACAGCTGGAAGGTATACATGAACACTGTTAACTGTAAGGTGTACATGAACACAGACAACTGGAAGTTATACATGAACACAAACAACTGGAAGGTATACATGAACACTGTCAACTGGAAGGTATACATGAACACTGTCAACTGGAAGGTATACATGAACACTGTCAACTGGAAGGTATACATGAACACTGTCAACTGGAAGGTATACATGAACACCGTTAACTGGAAGGTATACATGAACACTGTTAACTGGAAGGTATACATGAACACTGTCAACTGGAAGGTATACATGAACACTGTTAACTGGAAGGTGCACACAAACACAGACAACTGGAAGGTATACATGAACACTGTCAACTGGAAGGTATACATGACCACTGTCAACTGGAAGGTATACATGAATACTGTCAACTGGAAGGTATACATGAACACAGACAACTGGAAGGTATACATGAACACTGTCAACTGGAAGGTATACATGAACACTGTCAACTGGAAGGTATACATGAACACTGTCAACTGGAAGGTATACATGAACCCTGTTAACTGGAAGGTATATATGAACACAGACAACTGGAAGGTATACATGAACACTGTCAACTGGAAGGTATACATGAACACTGTCAACTGGAAGGTATACATGAACACTGTCAACTGGAAGGTATACATGAACACCGTTAACTGGAAGGTATACATGAACACTGTCAACTGGAAGGTATACATGAACACTGTCAACTGGAAGGTATACATGAATACTGTCAACTGGAAGGTATACATGAACACAGACAACTGGAAGGTATACATGAACACAGACAACTGGAAGGTATACATGAACACTGTCAACTGGAAGGTATACATGAACACTGTTAACTGGAAGGTGCACACAAACACAGACAACTGGAAGGTATACATATACAGGGTCAACTGGAAGGTATACACGGACAGGGTCAACTGGAATGTATACATGAACACAGACAACTGAAAGGTATGCATGAACACAGACAACTGGAAGGTATGCATGAACACAGACAACTGGAAGGTATGCATGAACACAGACAACTGGAAGGTATGCATGAACACTGTCAACTGGAAGGTATACATGAGCACTGTTAAGTGGAAGGTGTACATGAACAAAGACAACTGGAAGGTGCACATGAACACAGACAACTGGAAGGTATACATGAACACAGACAACTGGAAGGTATACATGGACAGTGTCAACTGGAATGTATACATGGACAGGGTCAACTGGAAGGTATGCATGAACACTGTCAACTGGAAGGTGCACATGAACACAGACAACTGGAAGGTATACATGAACACAGACAACTGGAAGGTATACATGGACAGGGTCAACTGGAAGGTTTGCATGAACACTGTCAACTGGAAGGTGCACAAGAACACAGACAACTGAAAGGTATACATAAACACAGACAACTGGAAGTCAACTCAACGACGAGAAGTCAACATTTTAGTCCAACTGACCGGTTTAGGGATTGAACCCGCTACCTCGGCATCAAAACACCGTATGCTTTAGAACGAGCGTTCTTATCCATTCAGTCGTGTTTCCCTCCTGGACGCTAGCTATTCATGTAATTTCTTCTATGCTAACCCGATATTATTCCTATCCTTATTGAATTGGGAGCCGCGGTGGAGCAGTAGCTAGAAACGTTACCTACCTGCCATGTGGCTATGTGTTCGAATCTCGATCATGCCGGATATGTGAACATTGGTCAGGACTTCTAGGCTGACCCAATTTTAACATGGTGTCAGGAAATATCAGGTGCCCTGTGTGATATTAGCACGCCACCCATCGAGTGCCGATTGTGTTATAAAATGATGGCGCTAACACTATTTGCCTACTGTCTTAAGGTGTGCAAAATAGTCTTTTTCAACTCTGTATATTGCAAAAGCAGGTCTTCCGTATACTAAGTGCCGTTGTCGTGGTCCTTCCCGTAATATCTCTAGTATCAAACGTAACAGACTGGATCACATTTAAAATTTCAAAAGAGCAGAAAATAAACCAAGTTCTTTCTCAAATGAGGCTTGTATCGTGGATTGCACAATCCAGTCCTGTCACAAATTACGCTTAAACTTTATACTCGAAATACCAGTTTTGTCACAAACGAGGATGTTAGTGTGGGTTGCCAAATTCCATCGCAGATGAGGCAAGCAGTGGACGGTAAAAAACAGTCATCTGACACTTGATGCATGAGCCACCGTCTGTACAACCCAGTTTCATGAATTAATGTTGAATAGCGAACAGTGTTGAGATTAAATATATAAACTAGAACAATGTTGAGATTAAATATATGAACTAGAACAGTGTTGAGATTAAGTATATGAACTAGAACAGTGTTGAGAGTAAATATATGAACTAGAACAGTGAGATTAAAGAACGAGGCAGAATAGTGTTGAGAATAAATATATGAATTAGAAATTGGTTGTGAATAAGCATATGAACTAGACACTATAGAACCTAAGGTTCGTGCACAGGTATTACAGTAAACTATAGGTTTGTAATGTAGATTTAATACTGTAGGTTTAATCAAGGACATATCAAGAAATACATGGGCACGTAAACTTGTGCAGACATTTAACAAACGTAAGATTCAATTTAAATCAATCTTGTCATGTGTGTGTTATATCTCTCGACAGAGAGACAGACCGAGAGACAGACAGACAGACAGACAGACAGACAGACAGACAGACAGACAGACAGACAGACAGACAGACAGACAGACAGACAGACAGACAGACAGACAGACAGACAGACAGACAGACAGACAGACAGACAGACAGACAGACAGACAGACAGACAGACAGACAGACAGACAGACAGACAGACAGACAGACAGACAGACAGACAGACAGACAGACAGACAGACAGACAGACAGACAGACAGACAGACAGACAGACAGACAGACAGACAGACAGACAGACAGACAGACAGACAGACAGACAGACAGACAGACAGACAGACAGACAGACAGACAGACAGACAGACAGGCAGGCAGGCAGGCAGACAGGCAGGCAGGCAGGCAGGCAGGCAGGCAGGCAGGCAGGCAGGCAGGCAGGCAGGCAGGCAGGCAGACAAGCAGGCAGACAAGCAGGCAGGCAGGCAGGCAGGCAGGCAGGCAGGCTCACGTTTTTTGTTTTGTTTCTTAAATTAAAATAAATGAAACATAAAACAAAAGACTGAATAACAGATAAACTAGAATACATAAAATATCAAACAATACGTGGTAAAAATACAGCATCCTCTTCTAGACATACAGACAAGTAAGTACACAACAAGCAAATGAGAAGAGTTTCTTACCGTTGAGAAAACGTTGACTATTCTCTAACTAGCTAAATTGTTATATGCAGAAGATAGCAGCCCAGACAAATGCCGTTTCTTGTAATCTACGCTTTACATAAACAGACAGTAACATTAACTGGCCGGTTTTGTAATAATACCTGCTATGCAAATTACCTGGCTATTGTCCTTGACGACGGCTTGTAGTTGACCCAGCGAAGGAAACAAGTATGTGCATTTTTCAAGTTTTCAAAATAATACAACTTAGAGAAATTTAATAAGCCTGTTGCATACACAAATTAGTACGGCATCAATTTGACAGTATTTTTCATCAACACTGCTAAATAAAGTATAGTTTCAGCATCAACACTAACTATAACTGTACTCACACTTCTCTGTGTGAACGTATAGCTACTCATGGCAATTGCTTTTGTCTGTTGTGTGAAATCAACGTAAAAACGTAATTTGTAATGTTAAATAACAATTTTACGTCGTGGTTTAAAAGTGTCTTTTGTTCTAACTGGCATAATTACGCGCGCGCACACATCCACATATATGCGTGTATATGTGTATGTGTTTGTGTTGTAAATGTATTATGTTTTGCGTATGTTGTTGTGTAGTAGATAGACTTTACCGGCTTGGTGGCGAAGTGATTACCGACGCAATTCATCATCCAGGATTCCGAGTTCGAAACACAGCTGCGGGAGTTTTGGCCTTGCATTAGTATTTTCATACAATGGAATGAGTGCCCGTCGTTCAGAAACCAATAGCAAACTACTGAAAGTAACAACGCCAACAGGCAAAGATGCTGGGGTTGACTGCGACGTCCTGTAAAGGATATGCAACTAACTTGTAAGATTGACTTGTAACTCTTAAGCTCGACGTGACGGCATTTAGGTCGTCTCGGAGTGTGGTTGGTGTAAAGACGCCTATACCCACCCAGTATGAAACGTACCACCGCAACGGGGATTGTGTTGCCGCCTGCCCCTCTCCAAGGCAAGATATCTGAGGCAATATAAAGAACAGGGACTGGGACTTCGCAGCTGCTGAGTAGCATTTACAACACAAACAGCCTGGCTGATATGTGGTCTGGCGTGGTCATGGTTCTTCCACAAGTTCGTAATCTTCATTTTCAGCAGGCTACAACGAGCTGGCCAGAATATAGAACGACCGATCGAACGAACGAGCGAACTTTATTATCAAAGGGCCACAAATCGGGCACGCATACCCGTCTTACATTCGACCCTTTCAACCATTCATCTTTCGTACATCAATTATCTATTTCGCATGTTAAATTCACATAGACAAATTATTGTCGTATGAATGCTTGTTCAGACAGTATGAGCATCAAAAATAGATATTACCATGTTATGAGACATGCCTGCAGGTACAAACACACGTGCGCGCGCACACACACACACACACACACACACAAACACACACACACACACACATACACACTCACTTACTCACACACTCACTCACACAAGTATAAAAAAATTCTACCCTCCGATTAGTATTCCTTGCTTCTCTTTGATCTCTCTAATTATTACTTCACTATAGATCTCTTCTCCCTCTATAGCGAAGTAATAATGAGAGGGATCAAAGAGAAGCCAGGAATACTAATCGGAGGTTATAACATAAACAATATACGCTATGCAGATGACACAGTATTGGTGGCGGATAGTGCAACAGACCTACAACAATTGTTAGACATTGTAGTAACAGAGAGTGCAAATAAAGGACTCTCCTTGAATATCAAGAAAACAGTAACAATGGTGATATCAAAGAAAATGGTGACACCAAAACGTGACATAGAAATAGAAGGGAAAATTCTTAGCAAAGTGGATAAATGTAAATACCTGGGGGAATTTATAACATCAGATGGAAGATGCACAACAGAGATTAAGAGCAGAATAGGGCAGGCAAAATCCACATTTCAGAGAATGAAGAGTATCTTATGCAATAAGTCACTACCAATGAATGTAAAAGAGAGAGAGAGAGAGAGAGAGAGAGAGAGAGAGAGAGAGAGAGAGAGAGAGAGAGAGAGAGAGAGAGAGAGAGAGAGTGCTGAATTGCTATATAGAACCAGTTTTGCTGTATGGCAGCGAATCTTGGAATGTCAATGAACAAATTAGGAAGAACTTAGAAGCAATAGAGATGTGGTTTTTGAGACGAATGTTGCGAATTCCTTGGACTGCCAGAGTAACTAACAACGATTGCCCGAAAGAGGCTAATGAAACTAAAACACTATATACAACAATAAGAAAGAGACAAACATCTTTTTTTGGTCATGTGGTGAGAAGAGAGGCATTTGAGAACATCGTGACAACTGGAAAGATCGAGGGGACGAGAGGTAGATGTAGACCAAGAGAAATGATGCTGGATGGATTGAGACTGTGGCATGGAGGAATATCATCAGCAGAGTTTATCCAGAACACCAAATACCGAGATCAGTGGAGAGCCATGATGGCAGGGCACTTGATGATGATGACATACCAACAAACACACATAGACGGTCGGTATGACGAGTAGAGAGATGGATGGATGGATATATGGATGGATGGATGGATGGATGGAGGCATGCATGCATTCATGGGTGAGTGAGTGGGTGGGTGGAAGGATGGATGAATCTGCTATCGCTTATTTACTGTCAATACTTCCAATAGTTCCGTGCCGTGTATGATAGATGGTCTCAAGCCTGATGAATTAAGCCGCCTGGCTTCAAATATTCACAGATATTACAAACATTACAGACATCTGGTATTACTTATGTACAACGTTAAAATAACTGAAATTCCGCCTCTCGTGAAATGTCTCCACATACCGTGATTCATCATCGCCTCAAAATAAGAGACATAATTTATTGTCAAAACTACGCAAAGATTGTCATGACACGAACAAAAGGTAAACGCCTTACCAGGATGCTTCGTATATTTTACACAAGGCCTGGGCAGTATATTCCGTAAGATGAGAAACCGTCTTGTGACGGTAAGTGTCAGACACACATGAATCTTAAGGTGGTAAAATGTGTAGGGATGTGACGTGTGGGACAGACCTTCTAGAATTCTCGATAACATGGCTATTATGTCACCTTATATGTCGAAAATATGTTGTAGCTGTCATGGTCTGAATGACAGCCAGACAGAATTAAAAGAAGGACTAAGTGCACCAGAATATGGAAGTAGAAGAAAGTAAACACATGAGCACGATAGAGCACTTAGACGGAACAAAGAGACGTCACAAGTGCGTATATTGACAACCAAACGGTTGGCGGGAGTTAGTTGTTGGCCAGCCACGAGAGGACACACATGTAGCAGGCAGATTTGAACAGTCTACCTTCAACGCACGCACGCACGCACTCCACTCACATGAGAACACTGCACGTAAATTGCAACTCCTTACACGAGCGGGCATCGAACAAGGATGGATTTAGCCGGTGAAGAAATCTAGCACGTCGGGCATCGCCAGGTCGCCCAGAGGTCGGAATAACGGATGCAGGCTGACGAGGTGCCATGAATCGATGGTAGCTTCAGACACGCGAGTGGGATAGTGTGACTGCTTCTTGCATCAGGTAACGTTAGGGTCACCTAGACACTTAGGACTGTAGCCTGGTTGACAGTGCATGTTGTGGCAATGATGAAGGAATGTTAGAAGGGTGTGAGGGCCTGAAGGCTGCAGGATCATCAACATGTGAATACTTCATTCATGTCTTACCAACGGTCAATATACTGTTGTTCATCACTGCACCGGAGTTTACTCAAGTCCTTTTGGGTGTTCCGGTTGTCTTGTTATCGTCTGCCGTAGGCAGGGACACACACACACTCAGGGTACAGCTCACTCTTAGATCATACAACGAGCCAGAGCGCACAGACAGCTGATGGCCGCACTACAGCAGTCGCCACCCGCCTTGTGACAGTATGGCGACATTTGATCTCACCTCATCTCATCTTGTTCCTCTTGTATCTTACGGTGTCGATGTGAAGTATAAACAGCGGGAGAGTGCCCGTTTATGAGCTTCATGTATCGAGATTCCCATGGACTCTTTTATTCCCTCTGTCCTTCGTTTACGTGGTCGGCCTCTTCCCCTGCTTCAATTAGGTCTGTACATCATTTCTTCTTGTACTATACTGTTAGTTGGCCACATTTGATCATGTTTAGTAAATATGTTTTCTTTTCCTTATTCTGTCTTCATATATCATTCGTCCCCTTTTTCTACATATCCTCATGACAATGACAAGTATTAGTTATTAGTAATTAGTCGCGATTTAAAGTTCACGGCAAAAGGTCACCCCATTATGCTCCCTTCATGTGCCAGTGAATATCCTATAAAATGCTCCTCAATGGCCCATGCGAAAAGTGGAACAGACAGCAGTCCCGACAAACTAACAGCACGCATGCATGAGGCTGCTATGAGAATGCCAAAACAACAGTCCGCCACTAACAGTTCATCCTCGATGAAAGAAGCAGTCACTTTAAACCAGCAATTACACACATATTCCTGCATAAGGCAAAACCAGAGAGATCAGCAATTGGCCGTCCGCCATTTGTCTGAACATGCAGTTCACTATACAAACAAACGCGGACAGGTGTAAAGCATTCCACATGAAATCCACAGTTCACAGGCTACATGCACTTAACTTAGTAGCTTGGCTACGAAACCATGTACTACCAGTCCAACATTAGGAAAATGCGTAAGCAAACCTTAGCCAGAAGCAAAGACACTCCAGAGGCCTTAACAGCTCTACAGTCCATCCGCCATATTGAGCACAGGTGGTGTAGTAGTATACATGAAAATCCAATTTCAAGTATGAATCCTTCAAATTTCGTTTTTAAAAGTTAACAGATTACAAATTTGGCACCTCAATGCAGATGGTTTTAACCGATCTGGTTCGATATCTCTCCGTAGAACTGACAGACATCCTCCGAGAGCACCATACAAAGCAAAGGACGTAGAACCAGCGATCGGCCTCGGAAATCTCCGAAAAACTGCATTTGTGATCTGAACGACCCAGTTTGACAAGGAAACCACGACACGTTAATGTATCATCGCAATATAACAATATGAAGTATATCTGACACTTGATGATTTTATTAAGTCTGGCAGAATTCCTCATTTATTGAGGAATATAACTTTGAATAACGAAGACATAAACAACAGACTGTACGATTTATGACTGGCATATTTCTCTGCATCGCATCAGGTACATACTGCAAAACATCGCATAACATAAACTAAAATGATTAGATAAATCCTTCAAGCTGAAATATACACATATTCACACAGCAATTGCAATTTTCTACCTACTGTGTCTTTATGTTTGCACAAGACTGGCTTCTGCCGATTAATAGCGAATGAATCAGCGACCATTTTGTGTGTTAAACAACCCGCGAAAGGCATTGCCCCTATCAATCACGATGATGTAGAGGTTTGTGGTGTTTCGACTTGGCCAGGTTCCCAGCGACTTTGTGTATTATTGTATTGAATATAACTTTGACAAACCTGATTCTAAACTCAGTTATACGTCTGCCATTTTCTATTGTTTTCATGTGACAACGATAGGGAACACTTTTGACATTTCACAAGAAAAGCAAATATTAGTGCAATTCATAGTACACATCGAGCCCCAGTAATATTATAATTTAACACTAAACAGATGTTAATCATTCAGCAAACGACTTGGCGTGGTTTCTATAGTCAATCCTCTATATTTCCTTCTCTATATCTTGCAAATGCTATGGGGAAACCACCTTATTTATTTCCACAAAATAGTTATATTTCCATATGCAAGCTATGATTATGATGGAGTTAAATGTTCAACGTACTTCAAGCAAGTCGGGCTAAATAACTTTCATTGCCTGATATTCTCAGTGTCATATACGTATTTACTTGTGTTATATATATAATATACATCGACCATGTACTCAGAATGGACAAGACAAGACTCCCCTACCAAGCTCTCTTATGGTCACCAGTAGGGAAAAGAAAACGAGAAAGACCAAGAGAGACCCTGCGTAGAACCATCATCAGAGAAGGTTCATTCAATGGCCAAGTGGACATCCTGGATCTACAACAGGTAGCAGCGAACCGCCGGACATGGAGAGCCATGACTTCTGCCCTATGTGCCGCCTTAGGCTCAAGAGGGAAGACTAACTAACTAATATTTATAATAACTAGTGTTCACCAAACCTAACACCCTACGTTGTGCCAACGACTTCAGATGAAGAAGCGCAATTGGGAGGGTACAAGCCTTATCCTAGAGCGAGGAAATGCAACCTAAGACTAAATGTCATGGCAGGGCACACAGCTCCTAAGCCTTGGACGGCAACTGGTCTAGAATCGAAGCTCCGACAGGCGGACAGTTAGAGCATTGTGTTGCTGATCCGTCAGCTCCTGCAGCTTGTCTTATTCCCGATGTATTGGTATTACCTTTCCTTTAGAGTAGACTAGACAGGCCAACAAATTCTGGGGCTGACTGTAACATCTTATTCCCGATGTATTGGTATTACCTTTCCTTTAGAGTAGACTAGACAGGCCAACAAATTCTGGGGCTGACTGTAACATCTTATTCCCGATGTATTGGTATTACCTTTCCTTTAGAGTAGACTAGACAGGCCAACAAATTCTGGGGCTGACTGTAACATCTTATTCCCGATGTATTGGTATTACCTTTCCTTTAGAGTAGACTAGACAGGCCAACAAATTCTGGGGCTGACTGTAACATCTTATTCCCGATGTATTGGTATTACCTTTCCTTTAGAGTAGACTAGACAGGCCAACAAATTCTGGGGCTGACTGTAACATCTTATTCCCGATGTATTGGTATTACCTTTCCTTTAGAGTAGACTAGACAGGCCAACAAATTCTGGGGCTGACTGTAACATCTTATTCCCGATGTATTGGTATTACCTTTCCTTTAGAGTAGACTAGACAGGCCAACAAATTCTGGGGCTGACTGTAACATCTTATTCCCGATGTATTGGTATTACCTTTCCTTTAGAGTAGACTAGACAGGCCAACAAATTCTGGGGCTGACTGTAACATCTTATTCCCGATGTATTGGTATTACCTTTCCTTTAGAGTAGACTAGACAGGCCAACAAATTCTGGGGCTGACTGTAACATCCTTTAAAGGATCTGCCCCACAGTGTAAAGCGCTGGAACGAACCCACAAGGAAACACTGCGAATTGGCTCAGGTGGTTCACAAGATACCCTCATCGGCATCGAAGAGATATCTGCTAGGGCTTACATGGGTGAAGTGTAGACTCACACAGGGTAAGGCCTACGAGCGAGTCTCCATTAATGACAGACATTAGCAGAAAGGTAACGTGACTGATCTCAGGGTGAGTCTAATAAAAATATGTTCTAAAGTGAACAGGATCGACTTCATTGCATCGGGTTTTATGGTTCAAAGTAGATGGATTCAAGGTGCGATAGGTTATTTAACACGTGAGAGCAACAGAGCCGTGGCAAGTGGCTTATGCCAGAGACATTTCGAAAGACTATTATAGGGGAGGAGCTCTGCAAGCAATGGATGATGATGATGATGATGAAACTGTCTTCCTATCTATCGATGTGTCTGTTTATGTGTTTATGTCTGAGAGTTTGTCTGTCTTTCTCTCTATTTGTCTGTATGCATGCACAGTTTTATGTCTGTCTGTCGCTTTATGGTAGTGATACTAATTGTAAGTATAAGTATAAACAGTTTCAAAATTGTTGTAAAATTTCACAGCGAACAAACATAGTCAAAATTGTTGTAAAAGTCCACAGTGAAGAAAGCTAGTCAAAATTGTTGTAAAACTCCGCAATAAAAATATAGTTAAAATTGTTGTAATCGTCTACTGCGAACACAGAAATTCAAAATATTTGAATAAATACTTAGCAAGCTAACAGTTAAAATTATTGTATAAAAGTCCACAGCAGGTGAAAATAGTCAAAATATATGATATTCAGGATTAAAGATTAGACAATATAATTTCAGTAATGTCATTAAACTATTGTCGATGGACGAAAAATAGAATATCTAGTGATAATAAGTGACGTTATACTACAACATATCCGCAGATATCAGAACATCTGATTTATATAGCCAACCATCAAATAGTCTGCTATGTGGCGAAGTTGTTACGGGAGCAATTTGTAAACCCGAATACCGCGTTCCAAGCACAGCTGTGGGTGATTTGGCAGCTGACTGCCTTGTGTTTATTTTCATTCAATTGTATGAGTGCCTGTCTTTCAGAAAGCAATAGCAAACCGCTAAAAGTAAATTTGCCAAAAAATCACGAACACCCAAAAAATGCTGGGGTTGAATTCGGCGTCCTGTAAAGGCTATGTAACTAACTAACTAACTAAACAGTGACTATTAGACAATATAAGTTAATACACGCGAATACAATTGAAACGTTACATTTTAGGAAACAGGAGTAACCAACAGCATACAGGAGAAGGTTAGTACATTTAATTAGACTATATAATGATCGGAACAAAAAGCGGGTAATACGGGATGATTGAACATGACATAATCTAAAAGATGTGTCCTGTCATAGGGTAGAGAAATAGATAACCGTAATAAGGTGATTAGATCAAAGCATTACACCAATGAACAAGTCCTTCAAGAAACAAATGAAGATCGTAAACTGATTAGAGTCATTTGACGTAGACAGTCAACATTTTTTGGGCATGTTATGAGAAGAAATGACTTGGAGAACTTGGTGACAACTGGCAAGATCGAAGGGAAGAGACAAATGGGAAGACCTAGAAGTAAATACCTGGATGGCTTGGCCACGTGGCGTGGTCGAGACAGGAACACGGTGCTGATCCACGACTCTGGCGATCGAGTGAGATGGCAAAACTTAACCACCCATGCTAATCGGCATGGCACATGATTGATGGATTATAGGAAGGAGACGTAGGTAAAAGTAGACGGGCTAGATTAGATCATCTAATTATAAGAAATAATAATAGGAATAAATAGACGGAGGAATGTTAGAATGTGAAATTGCTGCATTGTCACACTAATGTAGACAACGGACTATTAACATACTTATTTAAAGAGCATAGTATCTGATTGTCGGTTTCCGTGGCCAAAGGCTTGCGAACGCGATTTGTGAGCCGCTTACCACGCGTTCGAAACACAGCGGCGACAGATTTGGCAGCAGACTGTGTCGCAGTGGGGTTTTAACGTTTATGGTACAGGTGCCGGCAGTTCAGAAAGCAATGGCAAACTACTGAACGTAAAAATTGCCAAGACACCAACAACAACAGTAAAATGTTGATGTTAACAGCGAGGTCCTGTAAACAGGATATGAAAAAAAAATAACAGTATCTGACTGCGGAATCCAAGGGCGATGAATGTAATATGAACTGCTAGCGTAATGCTTCTGCTCTCCCTTGTTTTAAACATGCCTCAATCAAAATATTCATATGCATGTATTTATTTCACACGGTTGTGTTGACTTCATTAATATCTCCTATATTGCTACCCCGATAATATGAAAGCGGCAAATATATGGTAACACCTGTTGCTAAATATGCAGTCACAAGAAACAACACATATATCAGGCTTTAGTTTTATGTTTATAAAAATGTATGTCACGAAAACATGAAATTATTAACAGTAGTAAGAGTGATGAGTTAAAGACCCAATTTTCATATTTAGGGTGTATTTTTAAAGACTGTGGGGGTTTTTGAAAATATTGCCGTTCCAAGTTTTGTATTCACCCTCTGAGGAGTTCGTGCAACATGAAAGGTAAATACAAAACTTGGAAGTCACGCCTGTCAACTTTAACTCTTCTGAAAAACTGTCTATTACCTGTGTTATAAATTGGAGTGAACTCTGTGGCCAGGTATTCAAGTAATAAAAAGCTTACCTCAAGGAGAAATTGAACCCAAGAACACTGCCAGGTATGCGAGAGTACCACCAAACACAGACATACGCTTGTTAGTTACAATTATGTATGCATGTTCATTCATCATGTGCCATGCTGATAAGCGTGGGCGGCCATGATTCGCCATCTCACTTGATAACCGGATTCGTGGATCAGCTCAGTGTTCTTGTCTCGACCATGCCACATGGACAAGCCATTCAGGTATTTACTTCTTTGCCCTCTCTTTGTTCTCTTCCCCTCGATCTTACTAATTGTCAGCAAGACACAGACATACGCTTGTTAGTTACAATTATATATTCATGTGCATTCATCATGTGCCATACCGATAAGCGTGGGCGGTCATGATTCGCCATCTCACTCGATCACCGGATTCGTGGATCAGCTCAGTGTTCTTGTCTTAACCATGCCACTTGGCCAAGCTATCCAGGTATTTACTTCTCCGTCCTCTCTTTGTTCTCTTCCCCTCGATCTTACTAATTGTCAGAAAGTTCTCCAATGTATTTCTTCTCATAATGTGACCAAAATAATTTGACTGCCTACGTCTAATTTCTCTAATCAGTGTACGATTTCCATGTGTTTCTTGTGGGACTTGGTCATTGGTTTTTCTGTCTTTCCATGGTATTCTTTGCATTCTCCTCAGAAACCACATTTCCACGGCCATCAGATGTTTTTCAGCTTTTCTGCTCATTGTCCACGCTTCACATTCTTACAAAAGTATGGATGTGGTATTAATATCATCGCCCATCATGTCATTTGCAGTACATCATTCTCATCAGTTAGTTTTATTTTCGTTACAGGACGTGGCACTCAGCAGTGACTGTTCGTGACTTACCAGAAAGTTTATGTTCAGTAGTTTGCCATTGCCTTCTGAGCGACCGACGCTTATAAAAATGAAGACAAGACGGTCTGCTTCACTATCCCCTGCAGCTTATTTCGAACGGTGTGGGAGATTGGGAATCGGATTCGCTACTCCTTCGCCACAGATGTCGCATTTCTCATCAGGACCGAGGCGATCGTGTGACAGTTCTCCTGCTGCTTCCTTTACATATTTAGGTTCTTGAACGCCCTTTGTTATTGGGCGCATTTGTTAACTGTCTGTCATCTAAATATTCTCATCTACCGCCTTTAGTATCTTGCAGTGTAGAAGAGGGGGAGGGGGAGAAAGAGAAGGGTCTTGAGCCTGAGGATTTCAGTCTGCCTAGCTAACGCAGACGCCGCGAACTGTGCAGGTTAGGATTTTCTTTCTGCACCAGACAGGAAAAAAAAATATAAATCTTCCCGAGGATTCGAACAAGGGTCTCTTGAAGGAGACCCCGGTTGTCTAGCCACTCGGCTCCTCGTCCGTTCACATATTCCGTTCCTTGTATGTCCTGTGGTATTTGGCGCATGTGTTAACTAATGTTACATATTCCGTTTCGTGTATGCCCTGTGGTATTGGGCACATTTGTTAACTAATGTCACACATTCCGTTCTTAAATGTCCTGTGTTGTTGGGCGCATTTGTCAACTAATGACACATATTTCGTTCTGAAATGTCATGTGTTATTGGGCGCATTAGTTAACTAATGTCACACATTCCGTTCTTAAATGTCATGTTTTATTGTGCGCATTTGTTAACTAATGTCACATATTCTGTTCCTTGTATGTCCTGTATTATTGGGCGCATTTGTTACCTAATGACACATATTCCGTTCCTTGTATGACCTGTATTATTTGCCGCATTTGTTAACTGATGACACATATTCCGTTTCTTGTAGGTCCTGTTTTATTGGGCGCATTTGTTAACTAATGTCACATATTCCGTTTCTCGTATGCCCTGTGTAATTGGGCGCATATGTTAACTAATGTCACATATTTCGTTTCTTGTATGTCCTGTGTTATTGTGCGCATTTGTTAACTTTTTTTTAATTTGCATATCCTTTTCACAGGACATCGCTGTCAACACCAACATTTTACTGCTGTTGTTGATGTCTTTGCAAGTTTACGTTCAGTAGTTTGCCATTACTTTCTGAACGACCGGCTCCCATACCAGCTCGTTAAAACTCAGCGCAACGCGTCCTGCAGCCAAATCAGTCGCAACTGTGTTTCGAACTCCGGTAAACAAGCATACGAATCGCGTTCGTAAGCTCTTCGCCATAGAGAACGGCATTTGTTAACTAATGACACATATTTCGTTTCTTGTATGTCCTGTGTTATTCTGCACATTTGTTGACTAATAACGCATATTTCTTTTCTTGTATGTCATGTCTTATTTGACGCATTTGTTAACTGACGACACTTATTACATTTCTTGTTGTCCTGTTGTTATTAGGCACATGTGTTAACCAATAACACATATTCCAGGAGCCATGTCCTCCATTACAACTTTGCCTAAACCAATGTGGTTTGCTTGTGGCCAAAGCAGTTCTGTTTCCTAGATGTGATATCGTTTGTAGAACAATTTTCTTCACTGTTCAGGTTTTGTTTAGGTGTCTGCATTTTCCCGCTCTTATCCGTAATATTTTTTAGACTTTGTAACATTGTAGCTCAGGTGTCTCAATATTACTATTATAAAGTATGTGAAATGCTACACGATTCACATTCATGCATTCACTTTCACGAATTCACATTCATGTATTCACATTGAAACACATTATCACCTAAATTGATGGCAATATCTCTTGTGAGACTACCTATACCTTTACATCTAAAAGTTCTTCTTGTGCATACAGTATTAGAACAACAGCGAGCGAGATGAAATATGTATATACACATTTTTTTCGCATTTATTCGTTTATCACAAGTATCCAAAACCAACAACATACTTAGCAACTTTTGTTCCAACCAACAATTATTTTAACGAATTTTATTGTAGGTATAACTGTATCCTTTCAGGGCAGTGGTAGGTGTTACTTTTAACCACTCTATCCCATTTATCAGCTACAGTTTTTTACAGTCAATATTTCTACTCTTCTGACCGAGACTATTAAAATAACAAACGTCTGGGATAGGAAATAGTAACTTGACTTACACAACTGGCTAGTCTTAAAAATGTTATTTCTTATTTTTAAGGATGTGAATGTGTATCTTTGTGTGTGTGTGCCTATGTTTCTCTGTGTGTGTGTGTGTGTATGTTTGCGCGCGCACGCCTCCCTCAAGATGTGGAAGAGAGACTATTTCTAGACGTCATTAACGTTAAGTTCAATTTATTGTTCGCAGAAGAATGCGAACATAATTTTTTTGGAAGCAGTTCAATTCTTTTTTTTTCCGCATACCCTTTACAGGACATTGCTGTCAACATCAGAATCTTTCAGCTGATTGTTGATTTCTTGGCAAGATTACGCTCAGTATTTTGCCATTGCTTTCTGAGCGACCGGCTTACGTATCCCGCAAGTACCGCCGCGGCCAGAACCCCTACATTTTCTCGCCGTACGTCACGCCAGTCACGAAAGTACACGGGATCACGGAGAAAGACGTTACACCCCTAAGCCAGGTGAGCCGGCCAGTTCAATTCATTTCGACTAAATATATAAGAATTCTATTATGAACATAATAGACAACTGTACTGAAATAGTGTGAGCTTCTTGACCGCATGACAAAATTGAAAGAGCTACTCTTCCCTCTTCCGTCGTCGTCATCATCATCATCATCATCATCATCATTATCATCACCACCACCATCTGCTGGTGATATCAAAGACAATGGTGACACCAAAATGTGAAATAGAAATAGAAGGGAAAATTCTTAACCAAGTGGATAATTTTAACTACCTAGGGGCATTTATAACATCAGATGGAAGATGTACAACACAGATTAAGAGCAGAATAGGGCAAGCAAAAACCGCATTTCAGAAAATGAAGAGTATCTTATGCAATAAGATACATTCACTGAATGTAAGAGAGTGCTGAAAACCTATGTAGAACCAATTTTTCTGTATGGCAGTGAATCGTGGAAATTATATGAACAAATTAGGAAGAAATTAGAAGCAACAGAGATGTCGTTCGTGAGATGAATGTTGCGAATTCCTTGGACTGCCAGAGTAACTAACAACGAATGCATTAAAGAGGCTAGTGAAACTAGAACACTATATACAACAATAAGATAGAGACAAACAGCTTTCTTTGGTCATGTGATGAGAATAGAGGCAATGGAGAACATCGTGACAACTGGAAAGATCGAGGAGAAGAGAGGCAGACCAAGAGAAAAGATGCTGGATGGATTGAGACAGTGGCATGGAGGAATACCATCAGCAGAACACCAAAGACAGAGATCTGTGGAGAGCCAGCTGACAGGGCACTTGATGATAATGATAGCTCATGCCATGTTTTCATCATCATCATCATCATCATCTTCCACTTCTGCCGTCAAGCGTTGTGGGGAGGAATAATTTGCGTTCCAGCGCCCGGTGGGCGGCACTGGATAGTGTCATTCCGTGTGGTTTTACAATGTCTCTGATGTCGTCAATCCATTTTCTTCTTGGACGTCCTCGTGGTCTCGTCGCAGATGATCTTTGATGTAAGGCCAGTGATGGTAGTTGCTGATGTTGCATTCTAACGATGTGGCCAAACCACTTGATCTTCTGTCTTTCAATAAATGTGGCACAAGGTGTTGATCCCACAGTCTGTCTGATAGTAGCATTTCTTACTCGGTCTCAGATTGTTAAGTTGGCAGCTCTCCTCAAGCATCTCATTTCGCAGGTGTTGATTTTGCGAAGGTGTAATTTGGATAAAGTCCAGGTTTGAGATTGGTAGCATAGGGTTGGTGTGAATATGCTGTTTATTATCTGTCGTTTTGCGAACATGGGTATGTTTGGATGTTTCAGTAAGGGTGATAGTTGATATGTAAGTGCACTAGCTTTTTAACATCTGATTTCAATTTCTCTGTCCAATCTGCCATCTTCTGTGATCATACTTCCAAGGGTATTTGAATTCTTTAACTTGTTTCAGAGTTGTGTTATTTATCTGTATACTTAGTGTTTTCATTTTCTTTTTATTATTAATGCGTTCTCTCGCATTTGAGCGTAGTCCGTACATGTGCTACAAGGCTACATCTCCTAGTGCACTGATTGATTTTGAGTGTGGATTATCTGTCCCTATTACCAGTGTCCCTCGTCATCAGGATAACCCACTCCGACTTCTGAAGTACAAGGGGCTTCTCATAAGCCTCTAGCCTTACCATGAAGGAGTAGGCAGAGAAAACTGAAATTTGGCACATGTATAGCACATTTAATTTGTAATGGACATATTAATTATGAATTTCCCTCCTCAACTGGTTTTTCTGATATGGTGCATGGCACAACACACCCTATTGACCAGATCTGCACATCCAACGGTTTGTCAGAACAATGGAGAAATCAGACGCCAGGACTGTGATAAAATTCTTGATGTTACAGGGAAAAACACCTACAGAAATACACAGGGAGATGGAGCCAGTGTTTGAGGAAGTCTGTCCTTCGTATGCTTCTATAAAAAATTGTTGTTTGCAGTTTAAGTGTGGCCGTTCCCAAGTTGCTGATCTGCCAAGATCAGGACGACCGTCCTCAGAGTGCAATGATGCAAATGCTGCAAAAGTGAAGAAAATCATAGACCAGGATAGGAAAATGACAATTGCAGAGATATCGGGTTCAGCAAAACTGAGTAAGAGTACAGTTTTTAGAATTTTACACAACAGACTGAACATGAGAAAAGTGTGTGCCCGCTGGGTCCCGCGCCTGCTGACATGTGAACAGAAACAAACACGGGTTGATTGCTGTGGCCAGTTGCTCAACATGTGGCTGTCGAAAAACATGTTGACGACCATGGTGACGGTAGATGAGACTTGGATTCACCATTATGACACAGAATCCAAAATTGCCAGCATGCAGTGGAAAACCCCGGGCTCGCCAACACATGTCAAGCCAAGAGCACAAAAATCTGCAAGAAAAGTGATGCTGACTGTTTTTTGGGATGTCAAAGGTGTCATATTAAAAGATTACATGCTTCATGGCAACACGATTAATGGGCAGTACCATGCAGATCTCCTTATCAAACTAAGAAAGGCTGTGACCAGAAAACGAGGGATATTGCATACGCAAATTCTGCCTTTGCTTCAAGACAACCCGCCCTCTCATAAAGCACGGCTTGTGCTGCAAACTGCCAACGATTTGAATATTGAAATTCTTCCACACCCACCATATTCTCCAGATTTGGCTCCATCAGACTTTTTTCTTTTCCCAAATCTTAAAAAAACAGCTGAAAGGAAATCGTTTTGACAGTGACGAAGATGTCATACTGGCTTGTGATAACTAGTTTAGTTCGAAAAATAGGTTGTTTTATTCTGAAGGTCTTTTCTTTCAAGGTCACGCAGAGATGGCAGAAATGCATAAATTCAGGTGGTGGCTACATTGAGAAGGAATAAGCACTGTACCAAATTTCAATGTTATATGCCAACTCCTTCATGGTCAGGCTAAAGACTTATGAGAAGCCCCTTGTACATCCCCAGTACAAGAACGATAAGTCAACATATTAGTCCAACTGACACCGTGTTCCTTTGCTGATCATATCTGTTTGTCCAGTCTTCTGTCTAGTGTACTGCCAGTCATTTCTGAAACCGATGTTTTCCCCATGTCACGACCAAACGGTAGAACATTCTCTCTCTCTCTCTCTCTCTCTCTCTCTCTCTCTCTCTCTCTCTCTCTCTCTCTCTCTCTCTCTCTCTCTCTCTCTCTCTCTCTCTCTCTCTTCATCCCCCTCTCCTTCCTTCCAACTCGCGATTGTCGCTATGTACTCCAGCTTTTACCTTCTCTTGACGTGTCTACATAATGTGGACTGTCATCTTCTGATGTGAGTAGCCAGTTCTCTTTGTGAGTTCACATTTTTTTAAGAGATCTTCATTACGCTTTTTATCTCTTCTTCGCATTCTTGCCTTTCGTCTATAAATCCACACTACTGCCGCCTCCATGAAATTTATCACTAGTCTTCTAATTGTCCATAATTCCCTTCCGCAGAGCAGGATTTGCTCGATAAAGCTTTTAAGAACTCTCACCTACACTGACAAAGATATATTGCGGAGAATATGCTCCATTTTGTGAAACACTATTTTTGAATGACTATTCTTCGTGTAAATTCATTATTAATCTTCCATCTGATGTTATTAAGGCACTAACATATGTAAATACTCTGGCTTGTTTCCGACTAGTTCCGTTCACTTTGATGTTTTATTGGGGAAAATATTGTTTTCCGTATAAATTACTTCTCGAGTTTCGCTCTGACGGACGTCAGTCGCGGCGATTGGACAATCTTGAGCATAGCCTACGATGGGTGACGTTGTAATATTCTGTTATGATAATTTGGCTGTGTCCAGCGTGTGCTGCGTGGTTACACACTCGCTTCACACGCCAGTGATCCGGGACTTGTTTCCGGATCCGGTCAAGGATATGCACACCTGACGAGCTCAAACGAGAGCGAAACTCGAGTGTAGTGCTTCCATATTGACGTGGGTAGGCCTTAGGTTCATACCAGAATATGATCAGCGTTGCAAGCAGTGGGTTGTGCTCAATATTTAAATTTCAAACCCCGAAACAACCAAATGGTCAATTACTTCTGTTTTTCTGTTATTCGGATAAAGGCCTTCGTGTTGATTTTCAATTGCAATTATACCCATCATCACTAAAAGATAAAATATTCATTTTTTATTCATACCATTCATACAATAACTTCATAACTTATATGAACTTAATATAAAAATCAAAGTTTATGTACAAGCAATGTTCATGTAATATCAATGTTCATGTGAAATTAATGATCGTATCAACGCAATGTTCGTGTAACATCAATGTTCATATAAAATCAAAGTACATGTGAAATCAGTGTTCATGTAAAATCAATGTTCGTGTAAAATCAATGTTCATGTAAAATCAATGTTCGTGTAAAATCAGTGTTCGTGTAAAATCAATGTTCGTGTAAAATCAATTTTCATGTAACATCAAAGTCCATGTGACATCAATGTTTATTGGAAATCAATGTTCATGTAAACGTAATGTTCATGTAAACCCAATGTTCATGCAATCTCAATGTTCAAGTAGACTTAATGTTCATGTAAAATAAATGTTCAATGTAAGATCAATGTTCATGTAAACTCAATGTTCATGTAAACTCAATGTATATGTAAACACAATGTTCATGTAAACACAATGTTCATGTACGCTCAATGTTCATATAAACTCAGTGTTCATGTAAACTAAATATTCATGTAAACTCAATGTTCATATAAATTCAATGTTCATGTAAAATCAGTGTTCATGTAAAATCAATGATCATGTACACTCAATGTTCATGTAAACTCAATGTTCATGTGAAATCAATGTTTATGCAAAATCAACGTTCATACAAAATCAATGTTCATGTCAACAGGTGATGTTAGTTCTGTATTCCCAGGCGATGCACGAGTGCCAGGGCTCCAGCCACACCAGCTGCGATACTCCCAACAATGGTCAATGCGAAGGAGTAGCCCAATTCCACGGTGTTTCCGAACGCTACTTCTACTTCAGATTTTCCCGAGGCAGCGAAGATGATGGCGCCGATCAGAGCGGAGGCAGCTGAGATAAGATGAAATATGTCCTTTAATTAGCGACATCTATGATAAGATCGTTTTATGTGGGACAGTTAAGGTCAGATGAAATATATCATTGCATTAGCAGCAGCTAAGGCAAGATACAATGTATAATTTTATTATGATATGATTAAGCTATGATGAGGTGAAACATTATTTTGTTATCGGAAGCTATGATAAGATGAAACCCAATTTTGTTAGCGGTAGATATGACAATATGCAACATAATTTTATTATCGGCAGTTATTTTAAAATAAACATACAATTATGATTAATTTTATTAGGAGCATCCTTCATAAGGTGAAACATCATTTGATCAGCAGCAGTTATGATAAGATGAAAAATCATTGTGTTAATTAACGACAACTATGAATGCGATGGGGAAAACACTCTATTAGCACCAGCTATGAAACGTCATTTTATTAGCTGTAGCTATGATAAGACGAATCAAATTACGTTATTAGCAGCGCTATCATTCTGTGAAACGTCATTTTATTAGCTGTAGCTATGATAAGATGAATCAAATTACGTTATTAGCAGCGCTATCATTCTGTGAAACGTCATTTTATTAGCTGTAGCTATGATAAGATGAATCAAATTACGTTATTAGCAGCGCTATCATTCTGTGAAACGTCATTTTACTAGCTACGATTACCTGAACAATAACTGTTTAGCACCATACGTCATAGGAAGAAGAACATCATTTCATAGTATAGGGTGTATTTGTAATGACTGTGGGGTTGTTGAAAATATTACCGTTCCAAGTTTTGTATTCACCCTCTGTGGAGTTCATAAAACATACTCCATCCATCCAGCATGTGCCATGCCGGTAAGCGTGGGCGGTAATGACTCGCCATGTCACTCGATCACCAGAGTCGTGGATCCGCTGAGTGTTCCTGTCTCGGTCATGCCACGTGGCCAAGTCATCCAGGTATTTACTTCTCTGTCTTCCTGTTGTTCTCTTCCCCTCAATCTTGACAGTTGTCACCAAGTTCTCCAATTTATTACTTCTCATTTCGTGACCACAAAATGTTGACTGTCTACATCTAATTTCTCTGATCAGTTTACGATTTTCGTTTTTTTTTCTTGTCGTACTTGGTCATTGGTTTTTCTGTCTGTCCACGGTATTCTTTGCATTTTCCTCAGAAACCAATTTTATTTTATTTATTTATTTATTTTTTTTTTTGGGAGGGGGGGGGGGGAGAGCCTATTTGGTCATTACCGGTCTCTGTGGCTAAGGGCTTTCGAAAGCGGTTTATTAGCCCGTATACCCGGGTTCGAAACACAGCGGTGCTGGCTTTTTCAAAAAACGTAAAGGAGCCAGTCGTTCAGAAAGCAATGGCAAACTACTTTAGCGTAAAATTTGCTCAGGAATCACAAACAGCGAAAATGCTGGGGTGACTGCTACGTCCTGTGAAGGACATGCAACTTAATTATTTTTTTATTTGGTCATTGTTCACGCTTCACAAACATACAAAAGCATAGGTTCTATGTGGCACCTCAACACTCTTTTTCTCGTTGCCATTGATATCTTTTTAATGGTCAGTATGTTTTCCATCTTGCCTTCTCCATGGCGATTCTTGTTCTAATCTCTTCAAGGCATCTCCCATAAGATGTTATGACTGTTCCGAGATAATTGAACCGAATCACTTGTTAAGAATATTCTCATTTACTAGTATATTACATTGTAGTATTTCTTTCTTCCTAGTGACGACCATAATCTGTGTCTTCTTTCAATCTAATTCTAACACTAGTTGTTCAATATGTGCAATAACCGCAACTATTAAATGTTGCAGGTCCTGTTCAATGTCGGCAATTAATAATGTATCGTTGCGCATATCTATATTATTGATATTTCTTTCTCCAATGATGTTTCCATTCATATTTTCTACATTTCTGAAAATATATTCACTATATATGGAAAAAACTATCTGGAGACATTACACATCCCTGTCTCACACCGCTCTTAATAGGCTGATATTGACTTACTATAAAATATATTTACAGAACACCAAAGACTGAGATCTGTGGAGAGCCATTAACGCCAACGCCAGTTGGCGGGGCACTTGATATATATAGTAGTCAGGCTTTAGATGTCGGCGTGGCCGAGAGGTCAAACGTGCTCGCACCAAAAACTTTCTCTGTTGACGGCAACGTAAAGGGTTTGTTTTGCCCGCCGTTAAGTTGGATTTAAACGTTGACGCATCGTTCAGAAAATAATGGCAACACCAGCATTTATGCCGTTGTTTCGAACGCGGGTATACGGGATTACGAACCGTAACCCCTTCGCCACGAAACGGAAATGGCAAATTAATGAACGTTAAATTGCCTAGCAAATCACCAACATGCAATAGGAGCTTGGATGATTGCAGTCCGAAATCAAGTGTGCTATTTTCTAATATGTCACTTCTCTGTTCCAAATTTGTGACATACTCGTGTATCAAATCTTAAGAAATAATGTGGAAGTTTTCGCATGATTTCCATATTCACTAGGCTAGGGTGGCTTTTAACTTCCACTCTTTGTGGTCAGCATGGCCGAATGGATAAGAACGCTCGTTCTTGAACATCCGGTTTCCTGAAGCAAGTGCAACATGTACACAGGTCAGTTGAACTAAAATGTTGACTTCTCGTTCTTGACTTCGGGGCGTAAATTACAAGGGCCTCTGAATTCGAAGCAGGTTCGACTGATGGTGAGGAACACCTGTAGTAGGGAAAGCTAGTCCACGCGCATCAATCAATCCAATGCACTTGAAGTAGTAGCACATGGACTACGCTTGAGTTCAGAGCGAGAGACCGCACAACAACAACAACAACAACAACAACAACAACAACGGGAGTAAACACACAGATACCTGCGCCAATGAAGAGACCGGCGATGACCGCGGAGAGGACTTTGTGAGTGGTGTCCTTGCGGATATGCCTGGTGTAGTAGACGATGAGAACAATGAGGCCAACTGCCGACGCCAGAAACCCAATCACCACAAGTGCCTTGGCTCCAGCGATGCCCCCTGTGGAACAACAAATTTGCATTGATCTTAGTGGGAAATAAAAACTATTGTCTACAAGCAGTTTACTGTTAGGAGTCTGTGGTACGATAGCGCCATCTCATTTTGAAAGTCTGAGAGCAAGGAGGAATATGTTGCCAATTTATTCCCCACTTTGGCCAGCGACTAGCCCAGGGACCCACATCCCACCATGCTCATGACATTAGCAGCGCAGTTCGCTATAAACTTCGTCAGCAAGGCCGCCATTGATCATAGAAGAAGGTACATAATGAAAGGGATAACTGATATATAGCGTGGTCTGAAACCTACTTCCATCCATCATGTGACGTGCCGATAAGCGTGGGCGGTCATATTTCGCCATCTCACTCGATCTCCAGTGTCGAGGATCAACTAAGTGTTCCTGTATCGGCTATGCCAAGTTGCCAAGCCATCCAGGTATTTACTTCTCGGCCTTTGCCTTGGGCTTTTCCCCTCGATCTTGCTAGTTGTCACCAAGTTCTCCAATTCATTTCTTCTCATAACAGGCCCAAAATATTGTGACTGTCTTCGTCTAATGTCTCTAATTAGTTTACGATATCCGTTTATTTCTTGAAGGACTTGTCCATTGGCTTTTCTGCCTGTCCCTGGAATTCTTTGCATTTTTCTCAGAAACCACATCTCCTCAACCATCAGATGATTTTTTACAGCTTGTCTGCTCATTGTCCAAGTTTCACACCCATACAAAAGTACAGGTTCTATGTAGCATCTCAACACTCTTTTTCTCGTTGCAATTGGCATCGTTTTATTGGTCAATATGTTTTTCATCTTGCAAAAGGCTACCTTCGCCATGGCGATTCTTGTTCTAATCTCTTCAAGGCATCTTCAATCAGATGTTATGACTGTTCCGAGATAAGTGTACTGATTCACTTGTTTAAGAATATGCCCATTTCCTTGTATATTTTTTTGTTTGTTCGCATATCCTTTACAGGACATCGCTGTCAACATCAGCATCTTTCAACTGATTGTTGATTTCTTGGCAAGATTACGCTCAGTAGTTTACTTGTGTCTTACATTGTAGTATTTATATCTTCCCAGTGACGACCATAATCTGTATCTTCTTAACAAACCTACTTAAGCTCGTTCTTTAATACCATGATGATAGTGAGGAGGTGTCGATTAAGAGCAATGTACAGACAAAGAGCTGAACAGCAGTTGTTCAATACAGGTTAAACCTTTAATGTAGGATGGACCTGCAGACATAAATTAATAAAAGATAATACATTGTCCAGATGTTGTTTTCTGCAATGGATCTGTGATGTCATTGTGCAATCACATTCTGTAGGGATGAGGGCACGGAGGAATATGTGGTCAGTCTTTCCCTCAATGGCGAAGTTGATAACAAACTGCGCTCGTAATGGCATGAGCACAGACGGAAACGGGTTCGATTTCTGGGCTTGTCGCTTGCGAAAGTAAGGAAAGACGCATTGATTGGCCCATAAAACAGATAATGTCAAGCTCCCCTGAGAACAATTAATTTTTCTCAAACAGACAGAAGTCTCTTTACCCTTACAAGCTCTAGAGATCTCCCGCGCTTCCCTGCGAGCATCCCCAATAATTCCAAACATGTGCCCTTACTCTGAAGTCGATGCTGTGCTGTCAATGTCTGTCCAGTTCCAGGATACATAGTAGATAGAACCTTTCAAATGATCGTGTTCTGACTTAAGCTGCGGAGACGATACTTCACTGACATGAAGATGTGATAAAATGATAATCGTTGCGTAAATAATGATAAGCTTTTCAATTAAGGATAAACAGTCTTTTATCTTGTCGACAGTAGTCTAAGATTGTAAATGAATGTTAGAGGGCAAACATTAACATTGGTTTCATCTTGGACAGAACAAATATTAGGACATGTAACGATACTTAATAAGGACACCTTGGCGCTTGAGTTGAGTTGAAACAAGAAACTAGCAGGTAGATAGGTAAGTAGGTAGGTAGGTAGGTAGGTAGGTTGGTAGGTAGGTAGGTAGGCAGGTAGGTTGGTTGGTTGGTAAGTAGGTAGGTAAGGATGGATCTGTCTGTGTGCGGATGGATCTGTGTGTGTGCGGATGGATCTTTGTGTGTATTGATGGATCTGTTTTTGTATGGATGATTTGTGTGTGTGTGGTTAAAGGATCTATATGTGAACCGATAGATCTGTGTGTGTGCGACTGTATATATGTGTATATGGGTTTTCTGTGTTATAGATAAATTTGTGAGTGTATAGATGGATCTGTGTGTGTATCAATGAATCTGTGTGTATAAATGAATCTGTGTGCGTATGGATGGATCTGTGTGTAGATGGATTTGCGTATGTATGGATCGATTTGTGTGTATAAGTGTATTGATGTGTTTGTGTGTGTTGATGGATGGTTCCGTGTGTGTATAGATGGATCGCTGTATAAGTGGATTGATGTGTGTGATTATTAATGGATGCTTAATTGTGTGCATAGATGGATGGGTGTGTATGGATAGATCTCTGTGTGTGTATGTGTGTGTGCGTGTGTGTGTGTGCATGTGTGTGCATATGTACTTATGGCACGTATCTCATCTCATCCTGTTCCTCTTGTAACTTGCGGTGTCGACTCAATACCATTCAATTCTAAAGTATAAAACCATAGTAGATATTGTAGGTCAGCTTGGCCGAATGATAAGAGATCTCGTTCTTAAATAAGCGGTGTGCTGATGCTGAGATAGGGTGCTCAACCCCTATATCGCTCAGTTGGACAAAATTGTTGACTTCTCGTCCTTGACTTGGGGACGTAAATTGTTAGTATCTCTGAAGTCGGAGTGGGCTCGCCTGATGGCGAGGGACACTTGTAATAGGGACAGCTAATCTTCAAAGCGAACGAGCGCAACAAAATAAAATAATAGACATATATAATGCACATGAGGACATTATTTTAGACATGAGGGTCAAACAAAATATGAAAGTGTATAATACACTTACCTTCAGCTGAATATGACAGGCACTGTTGTTTTCCACAAACAACAAACAAACCGGCCGTTCTATAGGCGTCTTTCGCCCAGACAGGGGTGGATTCACCGATCAAAATAAATATGACGCCGATAGTTCCGGTGATAAGAGATGCAACAATCTGTGGGTACTTCATCGTTGATTGTGGGGTCGGCTTTGAGGTGAAAAGCTGTTACCTTGATGAAGACAAGACAAATAGTGAAGAATACTGAGCACATATATATATATATATATATATATATATATATATATATATATATATATATATATATATATATATATATATATATAAGAGAGAGAGAGAGAGAGAGAGAGAGAGAGAGAGAGAGAGAGAGCGAGAGAGAGAGAGAAAGAGAGAGAGGAGAGAGAGAGAGATGCGGTCCTGGCATCGATTCTTATTTTTAACATTAACCTATTGAATTAAGAGACAGACAGAAAGTAGAAAGATAGATGGACAGACAGACAGACAGACAGACAGA